>JBBPUI010000686.1:0-16834 GCA_038094615.1 Heimioporus aff. retisporus
CTAGTAGCAAAGGCCTGAACCTGAACCTGAACTGAACCTGAACCTAAGGTTCAGTTCACAGGTTCAGGTTCGAACCTTAGGTTCAGAACTGAACTTTGGCAGCCCTAGACGGTTGGACTACGGTGAGCAAAATTGAACTTGCCTCAGCTGTCCGAGCTTTCTCGATCTTCCATAGTACCCCGACAAGCTTTTCTTGAGTCGCCTCCAGTCTTTCCTTCTCTCGTCGACCTTGTCCACCACCCTCGTGAATGTGCGCCACTGGGACCTCGTCCAACCTTCGTGGAATTGGACTTTTCCTGTTACTCTGTCTCCTCGTCTTCGTTCTCGCCGTCGTCACTTTGTTCACGCCTTGTTAGACGATCCTCCCTGTCCCTCCGACCCTCCACCTCCTTCCTCTTGTTTTCCGACAAACACACCCGCCTCACTACGCTAACGACATGTCTTGTGCGACTTCCACAGCGCTGGCGCACAGTCGCCCTTGGGGCACTCGGTCGTCGCGTACAAGGCGATCCGTGCTTGGCGCATTGGACACAAACTTACACGCACACGCTGCCGCGTCGCCTCCCATTGTATCCTGTTCTATCGCATGCAGCATCGTCCATTGCGTACTACGATAAACAAAACCAGATGTCACCCCCAAGGAAAAAACAACCTCAGAGTAAGACATCCAGATGTTCACCGTCACCAAATACCCCTCCTTCCGGGCTCCGCTCATTCTAGTCGACTATATGCCTCGAAAATCCTGTCGGACAAACTCGGACCTCAAGACCGACCTCGACCATGCGAATACACCGCACACCGACAGCGGCGTCTCGCGCGCAACGACGCCTACATCCCAGACGAGGACCATGCGGTCGACATGTTGGAAATCAAGACGAAGGAGATATCGAAGACCGTGATAGAAACTCACCCGATTCATCACGATATTACTTTAAGCTTCTGGTGATGGGCGCTTTTTTTTTACCGTTAACGACCTAGCCACTTACATCCTTGATCAGGCTCCTCAAAATCCTCCTACCTTTAAAACCGCGGGGTGATCATGGCAAAATAGACTGTCGTGTCGGAAAGGTGTACATGTCCCTCAGAGCAGAACATGCCGCGCCCGTGTGTTCCTTGACTCACGTCCGGTACGGTCATTGCCCGCTTGTCCTCGACCGGACATACCGTGGAACGGAAAGACAGCGCAGAGCACGATGCGGTACCTTTTCTTGACGAGATGTGTCCGATATGTTTTCACGCGCACAAGCTCATGGCAACAAAGAAAAACATAATATCATTGACATGAGCTTGTACAGCGAATAACAGCATGGCGGAGAGCAATCCCACATTGAGGGATCATGATGAAGTGGGACAGAGCACATTCGGTGTAAGACGCTAGGCACCAATATGCACGTAGAGAATCCGTTGATCGAGGGGCACCTTCACAGACCTCGTCGTCTTCCACAACGCATACGCCGCTCTCATGTGATCCAACCGACCCGACTCATCCACCATATGCCTGTAAAATACGGACGTGATCTTGCTCGCCTGCGCATCGTCCACCGCCCACATCGTCCCGATCACCGATCGAAACCCAGCAAACTGCATCGCAGCTGCCAGATGAAGCGCCTCGTCTGGACTCTTTTCGTCTCCCACCGTCGTGTGGCAAGCAGAAAGGTATGCAAACTCGGCGTGCTGCAGATCGCATTGCATGATCCGCCGAATCGTCAACCGTCCGTCGGCGAGCGCGAACGCAGACTCGAACGGTTCACTCCTTTTCGCGAGCCCATGGCAGGCAATATGTACCCACGCGTTCTTGTTCAGCTCGTCCATCACTCTGGAGATGCACGACGCTTGGCCTTCGATCGACGTGAACGTCGTGAGATCGTCCATCTGCTCTTTGATATTTGCCAGTTCGGTACCGATGGTATGAAGTTTGCTTGTCCCGGCTGCATCTGCTTGGCCGATGGCAACGAACTGTTTCCGATCGGATGTTGGCAATATTGCTGGAGCGGGCCGCCTCGCACGAATGAGAGCACTCAGTGTAGGGGTATAGGACGAAATGTACAGATCAGAAAAGCCCTTCTGACCACCCCTATACGGAGCAGCAGCATGGAGAGGCAATAGAGAAAAGTTGGAAGTGGGACACCACCAGATACGAGATCGGGGAGGATATGCCGTAAGGAGGGCGGTCGCAATGGGGGAAACGACAAGGTCCCAGAGTTTGCGTAAGAAAATTCGAAGGGCCTTGGTGACATCCTCTCTCTTTGCGACCTGAAGCAATCCAGCGAGATCGGACACCAGCTCTTGAACGCCTTCCGTCGTGACCACCAATGGAATGTGGATGAGGTCGCTGTCGTAAGAGATAACGAGTGCGTCGCAATAATACCGACTTGCATTCACGATGATGACTGGTCCATCACTGGCTGCACGCTGGAGGTCGGGGAAGAGGAAAGGGAGAAGGAAACCAGAAAGACCAGGCAACTCGCGGATCTTCGACACGGTCCCTGCCAGTTTCACGTTTAACCCCCAAACACGATCATGTTGGTCACCACCTGCGGAGTTGAGAGCATCGCGAATGAGTGAGGTCAGATGAGTATATTCATCTGCTAGTGTCCTCCCCTCTGAGCCAGATGCGACAACATCGTCAAGCGGGGGACGGAGACGAGAGAGCTGAGTCCAAGAGAGAGCACGACCTTGTTCAAGCAACCTGGCAGCACGTGTGGGGGACTGGTAATGAAGACAGGCCGAAAATGCATCGGTTGCGAGTGATGCCGACTGTTCCCTGAGAATGGCAAGATGCTGGGGTAAAGAAGGGAGCGTTGCAACATACTGAGTGAGTGTTCCAAGCGCCGTTTGATAAGCAAGAATGATCGAGGGGTGCTGAAAGATATCTGCCGCTCTGATCCAAGCCCTCACAGCAGAGAGATCATCAGAGGATGCTAGGTGTGTGTTGTAGGTCAGCTCATTGTAGAGAGAAAACATTTCCTCTTTGTCGTCTTCCTTGTGGAGCTACATTAAAAAAATAATGAGTACAAAATGGAATTACACCAAACAAAAAGTGCGACCAGCTGGTACCGTTCGGCAAGATCCTTTGTCAGCCCACATAAAGGCCAAGACCCTGATGGGTGCCCCGGGGGACGAAGTTTCAGAGCCTCTCTGTGGAGGTCAATGGCCTCATTGAGATCTTCTACTGCACCAAGCCTCCGGTACCGATTGCTGAGACAATTTGCAAGGTTGTTTAAAGAGGATGACCGTGATGATGGGTCCCCTGGTGGGCAAAGCTTCAAAGCCTCTCCATAGAGGTCAATGGCCTCACCAAGGTCTTCTATTGCGCCAAGCCTCCGGTACCGATCACTGATACAACATGCGAGGTTGTTCAAGGGCTCTGACCGTGATGGGTGCCCTGGTGGAAAAAGCCTCAAAGCCTTTCTATAGAGGTCAATGGCCTCACTGAGGTCTTCTACCACACCAAGCTTCAGGTATCGACTGCTGAGACAATTTGCAAGGTTGCTTAAAGAGTATGGCCACGATGGGTGCCCTGGCGGACAAAGTTCCAAAGCCTCTGTGTAGAGGCCAATGGCCTCGCTGAGGTCTTCTGCCGCACCCAATTTCTCGTACCGAACGTGGAGACTGCATGCGAGGTTGTTTAAAGAGTCAGACTGCGATCGACAAAGCTTCAAAGCTTCTCTGTAGAGGCTAACGGCCTCACTAAGATCCTGCAGTCCACCAAGCAGCCCGTGCCGATTGTAGAGACGAATTCCGAGGTTGCTCAAGGAGATCGGCCTCGCTGGATGCCCAGGTGGGCAAAGTTTTAGATCCTCTCTCGCAAGATCAATGGCTTCGCTGAGATCATCCGGATTACCCAGCCGTGCATATCGATCGCCAAGACAACCAGAGAGGTTGCACAAAATATGTGACCGACTCGGGTGGCCCGGGGGACAAAGCAGCAGCGCCTGTTTATTGAGGTCAATCGCCTCACTGAGTTCCCCAGCTTGACCGAGCTGCTTATACCGAGTATGGAGATAAATCGCGAGGCCAAGCAGAGAGATAGATCGGTCCTTATTTCCTGGCGGACAAAGTTCTAGAGCCTCCCGTGCGAGGAAAATAGCTTCTTCGATGGTCTCCATTCCTCCGAGCTGTTCGTACCGCTGCCAGAGATAGGATGAAAGTCGGTTCAAGCTATCAGCTCGCCGGAGGTGGCCAGGGGCGCATATCGCAAGCGCTTCACGCCCAAGGGCGATCGCCTCTTCGATGCAACGCGCTTCAGCGCCTCGCGCAAATTCGGCGCTAAGTGAAACTGCGCGCGAAAGCAGTACTTCAAGAGTTTCTTGAGTCGCTTGCTCATCCTGGTTGTCGACGCGATGAGGGTGGAAACCTGACGAGATAAGGCAAGGCTAACCTGTGAGTACGCTGGAGTAGTTCCTGCACAATTCCCTGCACCACTTGCTCGTTCTAGCTTGAACATGGCGGTTAGTGGGAAACCGACAAGCACCCGTGGGTGCGTACAGAATGCGATTAACACAAACACATGCTCGAGATCCGGCGTCCACTCGTACCTATGTATAAAAAGAAAACGTAGTATACTATAACGAGCGTGGTAAATACAAAGATGAGCGGGTCCAAAAAAGTGCAAGAAGCTGAGTAAAGATATGTAAACAATTGCCCTCCACAAAAAAAGCACAGGACGAGTGTGTATGTCCCCTCGACCAAGAATTAAAAAAGGAAATCTATAAATGCAAAGGAGTGTGCAGTGAGAAATAAATATCGTCAAACGAGAAAAAAAAAGAAAGAGTCCAGAGAATCGAGACATTGGAGGTATACACTACTCGGCCTTGAACCGCTCAACACCCCCACCACCTCGCATAATCGCCTTCATGAATGCGAAAAACCGACCAGCATATTCTTGCGGCGGAACCGGACTGATCTTGTGCTACAACGCTGTCAGACAAAACGATAACCGATGCCATTACACGTACCCGATCCGCGGACAACCCTTTCCAAAAGTGCTCGAGCTGCTTCACAGGGGAGTACGGGGTGAGGATATCGATGACGCCGAGATAGTACAGCACATCCATTGGATCGTTCGCCTCGTCCGTCGCTTGCAATCCGCCCTCGTCCTGATAAAACAAGAATGCTCCCCGATCGCCCCAGTCTTTTTCAGGTAGGTCAAACGTGTCTGTGCCGAGGCGCTTCGGATCGGATTCACGCATGGCGCGCTTCATGGCCATGGCCTCAGGGGATCGTGCCCCCTTGTGTTGCGTGTTCTTGCGGCGAATGGCCGGCACGGATGGCTGTACGCACCGCGTTAGCACTGCCATGGTAAGGGGCTTTACCACGCACCGAAAACACCTTGAGGGTGTTTCTCCGCAGACGATCTCGGTTTCCCCGCTTGACGAGGTGTATCCCAACAAGGAGGCTGTAGTCCATGACGTGCACAGACTGCAAAAAGGCAGCATCACGACGCAGCTGTTCGGTAAGAAGGGCGCGCTTCTCCGGGCCGAGCTCGAGCAATTTGTGACGGCTGATCCAGTTCATGTCCTTGAGCACCGCACGTGGATTTTTTTGCGCCTTTTCCTCCGAATACTCTCGGCCGACGGTGCTCCCCTTGAGGTCATACGTTTCGTGAATGTCCTTGTGGGGCGGAAAGAGGTTGTTCATGATCACAAAGTGGATTTTGCGACCCCTGGGAAGCTTGACACGATGGAGGCCATAAAAGCGGGAAAGGAGGGTGTGCGGGTTGGACTTGACGTGGGCATAATAGGACTTGAGGATGGACAACAGGAACTTGTGCTCCGAGTGGCGGATGGTCTTGATGATGAATCGATAGTCGCGGGAAAAATAGAAAAAGGAGCCGGATTTGCCAGGAGAACCGAGTTCGGAAAGAATGTACTTTGCAGTGAGGGAGAGGAGGTAGTCTGCGGGGTCGAGGTGAAAGTCGTCTTCGCGCAGCTCGCGGAAGACCCAGGGACAGTAGTCCTTGAACTTGAAGTCGTACTTTGCCGATGGCGTGAGTTCGTTTCCAACACTGTGAAACGTGAGCGTGCGTGGGGAAAAAGACGAGAGACTTGCATGTCAAAAGAATATTTGTGTCGTGCCGTAAAATCCTGGTCGGTCAGTGGTCGTTTAATCTTGGCCTGGCACCGGGAGACCTGGAGGAGATGAGCTAGGCCGGAGAAAACGACAAACAGACGGACCGCGATACGGATGCCCGTGAGCATATTGTACATGAGGACGTAGTTGACATGGTCCTCGCCAATGAGGTTGCCCACGAGGACCTTGTTGTCATCGAGCGAGCGCTCCTCGGCGTGCTTTTGGGCCTTTGCGCGCTTGCGCTCGCGGCGTATCTGTTCAGCCTGGAGCTGAATATCGTCCTCGATGGCGGTCTCGCGGCCTGGTTGGGGTGCCGAGCGCACGGGGCGAATGTGGCCGCCGGTGGTGTTGCGCCGCGGCGGTCGTGGCACATCCGTCGGCAGCGTGTCGGTCGATGAGCGGTACAACTTTGTGTCCTTGACGCTCGCTGGCGGCGACGGGGGCGGGGGACCGACGGTGGGGAGTAGCGTCGACGCTGGTGCGACGACGTGCATTTTGAGAGACATCGAATTACATGTGGCTGTGCTGGTCATAAATACAACGGTATTCCGTACACGACAGGCGCGCTCCCGGTCAGAAATCCCAATTTGCACACCGACCGGGCGTCTGCAACGGCGCGCGTGACGGGCCACCCCTGGTCTACCCTGGAAAAGACCGCCTGAGCGAACCGGTCGATGTCCCGGTCCGTCACGTCCCACAGGTTTGCGACCAACGTTGGACTGCGTCTATTATTAGCCCCTGTGTAAGGACCACATCAACGCACACTCACCAGCCTGCCACCATGTAGTGATATGGCGTGCCCACCCGGTCAAATTCGCCCATCTCCCGCAATGCCCCCGACGAGCACCCCCACAGCATCGTTGCAGCGCACCGCCGCAGATGCCGTATCTTGTGCGACCGTACGTACTGCTCACCGCCCCCGTGCCCAAAGTAGCTGTACGCAGATCAGCACACACGCCCGCACATATCCAGAGCACGCACATGACCAACGCTTTGCGCGACAGCGCATCCAGCATCTCCTGCTCGCTCGGCGCACGCCCCACGATCCCCTCCCATCCCTTCCGCCCTCTCAGCCAATCCGCAAACCGTGCCTCCGTCCCCGCCAGGTCCCCGCTCGGATTCAGCACATAGTACGTCTCCCGTCCGTCCACGCGCGTCTCACCTCCCATCCGATCCTCCAAAAACGATACGCTCGGTATCCGACTCACGCTCTGCCCCCGCAGCACCGGCACGCTCTCCCAGGGTATACCCTGCAACCGCCGATCGAGCACCAAAAACGTGTGGCTGTCCTCCATCACCATCACCCCCGCCTCCCGCCGCACTACCGCATGCGCCTCAAACGCCGCCCGCAGATCCACCGTCACCTGGTCCATGTCCACCTCCGCAATCGCAATCGCAACCCCCTGGAGCTGGTACACGTCCAGCACGAAATACGCCACGTCCTCCAACTCCTCGTCCCGGCACGTCCCAGACAGTTGCGAGAAACACGTCAGCAACCCCTCGTCCAGGCGTACCTTGATCTTCTTTTCCCGCACGTGGTCTTTCATCACCCTTTCCAACCGCGTCCGCAAATCAGAGATCACCTCGCTCGGCACGCGACATGCCGGGCTCAAGATCGTCTGCAAAACACGTCAGACCTCGCACACACTACCGCACACCACCCACCTTGAATGCCCCCAACCAACAGTACTCGATCTTCGCCAATAGCCCCTCCAGCCGCTTGTCCAACGCACCCCGCTCAGCCCACCACCCCGCGCGTCCCTCCCGATCATCCCGTGCCACATGCACAGCTCGTCGCGTCCCCTCGTCGCTCATCCGCACGATCGTCCCCATCTCCTCCAACACCTCTTCCAGCGTCATCCCCGCTTCCTCCCCATCTCGTCGTCCCCCCAGCGGCACGCAAAACACCACAGGCGCAGTCGTCCCTTGCAATCGGCTCATCATCAGACTCGACCCGTCTGGGGTCAGCACCAGATGGATCACCGTCCAATGCTCCGGTAGCGTCACCCCCCGCGCACGCAACGCCGTCGGCGACAGTTCCGTCGACCCGTACTTGGCCTCGATCGCACGCCAATCTCCACCTCGTCCGTTTTCGTCCATGTCCGCGTCGGTGTTCGAGTCCATCCCCGGCCACACCATGTCCTCCACCTCGACCCCCATCTTGTACGGAATTGCCTCTTGCAACTCGCGTTGCAACGTGATCGCCGACGACGCGTCTGCACACCGTCAGCGACCGCCACACCGATCACCAGGAAGTACTCACCCAACAACCGCATCGTCAACATCGGTGCATCCTCGCCCACGCTTCCCAACGACGACGCCAACACCCGGATTACCGCCAACGACACCGTTGCCTCCCGCACGTGCGCCACCCCACCCCTGCTCGCCGTCAACGCGACGTCCGCCCAAAATAGCGACTCTGCCTCCTGGAGCGCGCCCAACATCGCCTGCACGCCCGGCACCCGCAGCGGTCCGACCCCCATCGGCAGCGCGATCGCTACGCACACTCAGTCACGATACGCGCCCGCAAATATGCCACGCACCCGACTCAGTCAGCGAGCTCAATAGCATGTCCGTTTGAAACTGCGCGTACGCCCCATCCAGCGTCAACTTGCCCATGATCGCGTGCTCTTCGCCCTAGAACATATCAGTGGACCGCCCGCCCGCAAGCTGACTCACGTACCTTGATTTCAGCCGACGGCGGCAGCGCTGTCATCCTGGCCACCAACGCCGCCAACGCCTCCCCGCCCTCGTGGCGCGACAACCACACTAGTATACGTTAACACACCCGCATACACCACATATACGCGCCACGTACGCTGTCGTCCCAGCACCGCCGACAACAGCCTCGGTACGACCATCCCCTGCCCACCCTGATCCCCCACCGACCGCCGTCGCCTGACCCCGCGTCAGCCACACACGTCCACGCAATAGACGACGTACGCACCCGCCGTCCACCACCACCCGGCTCGCCAGCGCATCCAACAGCGCACACGCACGCGCGTACCACGTCCCGGGATCCCCACCTCCATAGTCCCCCCAGAGCCGCGCCGCGTCCGCCGCATCGATCCCCGCGCCGAGCACGCCCTCCAGCAGCTTTTCCGCCGCCTCGAGTGCGACGCGCCCCTCGTCCCGCGCGCCCTGCCGCAGCAGCACCTCCCCGTGCACGAGCCGCGCTCGCGCGACGACCGCAGGCGCCCGTGCGCCATCTGCGAGTGCACGCACCTGCTCCACGAAGTACACCGCCTCGCGCGGCGATCCCCGCGTGTGATACGCGTGTGCGAGCCACAGCAACGTCGTCACGAGGTGCGTCAGCAACCGCCACGCCAGCGCGTCCGTCCGCGCAGGCACCGGCGCCGGCGTTGTCTTGGGCGCGGCGTCCGCAACCTGAAACGGGTTCGCCTCGTCCGCGGGTGCGGCCGCCCCGGGCGGGGCGAGTCGCGCGAGCGCATCGACTGCGCGGTTCAAGAGCCTGAGCGATTGCAGCATCCGGCGCAGCGCGTCCACGACGTCATCCTGTTACTCCTGTCAGCCGAAACACATACACACGCATACACGCACACGCACCCGGGCGTATTTCACCGCCGCACACGCCCGGCACGCGAGCGCGGCGCGTTCGAGCCGCTCGACGCGCACCCGGATCCGCCGCGCGGTCGGCATCGACTTGTCCGCGTCCCCCATGCGTACTTCGATCGTCTGTGCTTCGCGGTACGCGCTCGTGCTGCTGTCGTCAGACCACGCCATGAGCGGACGGATGGACGTACCTCGCACCGACATGCCCCCCGAGCGCGAGTACCTCGGCCCGCCCGAGGAGATAGCCCAGCCGAACTTCGTCCGAAACCGCACCCGTCTCGAGTACCTGCGCGCACGTCAACAGCAGCGCGCTCGCGCGCTTAGCCGTGCCCAGCGTCGTGTACTCGCGCGCGAGGTCGACGCAGATGACCGCATACGCTATTGTACGTCAGTCTAGTCTCACGTGACTAGGAGTTGAACGTACCATCCAGGTGCGGCGCACACGCTCGCTCGAGCAGCTCCAAAAACCGCACCTTGAGCACGTCGAGACCCAACAGACCGAGCAGGTGCACCGTCATGTCTACGCAACATCAGCGACGACACGATACCAGACAAAAGTACGCACGTATCAACCCCAGTATAGGCCCCAGGTCGACGCCCACGGCTACGCGCGGTTGCGGAATCCGCGTCTGGGCGCCCTTCTTCGAGCGGGTGGCACGCTGTTTGGGGCGCGTTTCCGAGTCCGCGAGGACGTCGTACGCCGCCTCCACGTGGGTCGCGACCGCTTGCATCATCTCCCGCTCGCCCTCGGTCCGCCGATACGCATGCAGCGCCAGCCAGAGGTGCGTACTGACCCGCAGCTGCGGCACCAGCCGCGTGTATGCCGCTTCTCCCCCCTCTGCGCGCGAAAGCAACACTAGCGCGTCCTCGCCCATCCCCGCCACGTCCATCTCCACTGTCTCATCGCGCCATGCCATGCCCAGCGCCGCCACCACCACCCGCGCACGTTGCACCGGCGCCGTCGCCGCGTCATACACCTCCATCAGGTCCGCCAACACGCACGCCATCGCCGCACGCGCGCCTTCCTTATGTCCAATCCCCTCGAGCACTGCGAGCTGGCGCATCAACAAAGCCCCCGCGTTCGCGCCCGCCACGCCCCGCAGCGAAACGTCCGCCGGCGGGAGAAGCAGCTCGCACGTCGCCGTGTACGTCAGCCGCTCGATGAGCGCTGCAAGCTGCACCAGGGCCGCCGACGCACCCGGTCCAAACGGCTCTGGAGACGCCATCGCCGCGGCGTGGTGCACGTACGGGAACGTGGCGACGCTCTCGAGGGTACATGCGTACGCACGCTGAGGCATGTTCAGCACACGCCCGTTCAACCACGACGACACGTACCTGACGGTCGCCAATCTTGGCGTGACACACCCCGAGGAGCTCGTACCGCCGAAAGAGCTGCTCTTGGAGCTGACGCCGGCCCTCATCGTTCCGCGCAGGCATGGCGAGCGCGCGCCTGCCGAGGGTACAGCCGGGTTCGAGGAACCGGACCGCGCCGCCGAGACGGTGTGCGGCGTACAGCGTCCCACCGAGATTGTGCAGCGTACCGGAGATGCAGCGGAGGAGGGTCGCGGCGGCGTCTGTCGAGATCGTCTTGGCTCCATCGACTGCAGCTACGGCGCGCTCCAGATAGGCCAGCGCAGGGGTGTAGCTGTCCACGTCGGCAGGAACGAGTCGGGTGCGTGCGAGGGCGAACAGGATGTCGACGAGCGAGGTCAAAGTCCCTTTTAGATCGGTTTCCTGGGTGCCGTGTCAGCGACGCGGAAAGCAGACAGGAGGGACGTTACCTGTGCCAGACGGCCTTCAAGGGCGTCCATAATGGTCTCCAACAACGCGGTGGCAGCAGCATGCGGCGCAAGGATGAGTGCAGCACGTCGCACACGTTCGAGCGCGCGTTCCAGTTTACCACGTGCGCGGAGGAGGTCAGGGTCCGCGGTGGTGAGGAGTGTGTCCAGGTTGGAGAGGAGCGTACCATATCGATGGACGGCCTTGGTCGCTTCCGTTGCATGACGTTCAAGTTCAGAGCCTGGCAGCCTCAGATACGGCCCACGTCTAGAAGAGAAGAGGTTACCTTTGGTTTCGAAGCTCGCGGTCGCCTTGACAAATGTTGCGCAGCATTGCGCGCACTCTACTAACACAGCGTCTTTGGTCATGGGGGATATCGTCGTCGTCGTAGATTCAGCGAGTTCGAGCGCCCCGATGCGATCCGCGAGACTGTCCACCGAGCAGGGAGAGACCATCAGTGTCGAAATGTCGTCCAGTAGGGATAGATCACCCTAGGGTTTGTGTTAATAGACTGTAGACACACGAAAGACGACTCGCCTTCTTCGCAAAACTCATCCATGTTTCGCACATTTGAACAAAAGAACGGCCCTCCCAAAAGGTATGCTCGTGCAGGCTCTGTGCCAGCTTGACCGTCTCTGACACACTGCTAGAGATGTGTGCTGATCCCTCGTTTTCCTTGCCGAGCTCCAACGTCCGACCGTACGCGAGACACGCCTTGTGGACTTGATCCCAAAACGTCGTAGACGGGACGGTGCCAGGCGTGGCGTACAGCAGGCATGTGAGGCCACACATGCGCAGATCAAACACCGACTCGAGGTCCACGTTAGAGACGAGCGCAGCACATGTTTTATTGAGACACGTGTACGCCTTGGTGAGCAGCGCGTCCCTGGTCTTGTCAGGAATCTGGTCGCGCTGCATGCTGGAGGCCCAGGCGAGTAATCCATGCGAGCCTCGTACTGCAGCCACGAGCGCGCGGACGGAAAATGGTGGCGAACGGCGCAGGAGAAGGGACGTGAGCGCGGTCAGCGCGTGTGTTACGGTAGTAACATACAGCGTGAGGACGGCCGGGTCGTCCGTGGTCGGACGAGGAAGCGACAGCAGGCGCAAGAGCGACGGAGACGCGTCCGCAGCCTCCGTGAGACGGGGATAGATCTCCTCGAGGAAGCGCAACGTATCATCAAACTAGGCCACGGGTCGTCAGTCGTACAAGGACAGCGACGGGGCACGCACCAACGCGCACGCAATCAACTTGCCTGCGATGCTGCACGCGGCACGTTCCACGTCCAGGTCATCGGGGACGAGTGTTCTGAGCCGCTCGAGAGCCTTCTTGGCCGACCGGGCCGCGTCGTGGACCTTTTCCGCGTCACCACGGGCCATTCTAGTATCTCCTGGCACGTGTTTCCGCTCGGATTGCGCGATGGTGGAAAGCGTCTGGAGGGCGACGTTCACGGTCCGCATGCAGCTGGTGCGTTCGTCCTCCGTGGGTGGCAACGGCCCGGGTTTCTTGGTCGTGGGGCGCGACGTCGACTTGGACGTTGTCGTGGTCGTGTCCTTGGTTCTGGTCGTTTTGCGCGTGGCATTCGTGGTCTTCGTGGGTGGCATGGCCGTGAGTGTCGAGGAGGAGCCTGAAGACGCCTGGAAGACGCGGGTTGGGTGCGACGCGATGATGGGTCACGTGCTGGAACGACAACCAATTCATTGACCACAATCGACACTATCGCAGAGAGTTCCGAATTCGTTCAACAAGGCATTGGTGAAGTGAACATTCCATCTTTCAACCCCACACCTTGAGGCACTCTCGGGGACTTTGCTACAGGTAACCGCCGCATAGTGGTGCTTCGCTTACCTGGGTTCAAAGTTTGAACAATACTATGTCGCTAAGATAGCCAGAGGTTGGCATAGAGATTCCACTCAAGAGGCACGCTCAGTTGGTCAATCCCGACAATCTTGTTAACTTGGACGGTTGAACTGGTCAGAACGTACGTCGCACAAGTCTTCGTGCATTCAGCCTTATCGTTATTTCAGAAGCACCCTTCGTAGCATCAAGAATTACGAAAGAAACCTGACGGAGTGGACGCATTCTAGACATGCATACATTCGTCCGGGTTTCCTGGAAAGTGTACATGGGCATCGTGCAGGTCGGAGAACTGCTGGTCTTTGGCAATACCTTTGCCACTCCGACACCACTATTTGCTATGTTTATGCACCTCCACCACAGGTTTCCGAGTCAAATGGAAAGTTGACGAATCCACTTTGACAAGCTAGTCGACCGAGCGCCCGGCGTACCTATACATCACGGCTTAATCACGCCCCGCAGTTCCATGTGATGCGCTCCCAAGTCCAGGCATCTGTTTCAGCTTCGGAGGTCGATCGTCTCCGATACCTTCCAGAGACATCATTCTCAGCATGGTATCAACTCAGCCGCCTGTCCGCCCCAGCGGTCTTGTTGGTCATGATGCGACGCTCGTATGAATATTTTTTGACTTGTTTTCCACCACCAATGTGACCCTTTTGCGCAGCATCATTGACGTGAATTCCCGGAACTTGGGTCATTATAGTTTTTTCCTGCAGAGAATGTATACCACACTTGATTCCGGCAGACTAAAGATCGAGTTTACCCGCCGTTCGTCACCGTGATGGAGATTGAAACGGATTGTCCTTCGATCATACAGGCGCATGCACTGGCGCGGACATGCCTTGACTTTAAATTTTCTCGATCCTCATGTTATCGCTCTTTCCCAATTCGATTGGAAACAAGCGGTCCACAATCAGCGCCGAAAGCTTCGGACCAGTGCGTATAGATATTAAGCTCGAGTGTCCCCATGACACGTGGTGCTGTTTTTCTAATTTCAGTATACTGCTCTCACCTGGCTAAGAAAAAAGCAATTTCCAGAATTTGCATTTATCACCGCCGTCCGTGCACGGCGTTCTACTGCCGGCCCGGGATACTCCAATGGCAGTGGTGGATAACTGTGTTACAGTAAATTCTCACGCGGGGCTGCGTCATCATTGACATTCGACAGCCGATGGTCTTTGCCCCCATAAGTCAGACCGTCGTACGTTTTCATCGCCACTCTCAATGATGACGCAACAAAAGGCAACAACCACGGTGGACGCGTGCGTTTGAAGGAAAACCTGCATGAATGGCCGCTGACACAACGGAGGGTTGGAGCCACAGTAACAGGCAGCATGGCAGTGTGAAATTCTCCCGGGGGGCCTTTCGGCGTTTCACCGTACTCGATGACGACAACCGCATCTCATCATCGAGATTGGGGCGAACACGCGTGAAAGACGTGGATTATACGTCATTGTGGAATTCGAGTCTTTTCTGAGTCCCTGCCTGACGTCCACTTCTGCCACCGTCATGCGCTCTTCACTCGTCACGACGTTCATCGCAATACTGACTATTTTGGTCACCGCAGCGCGTTACATCGATAGTAACAAGACCAGCATGACCATTTTACTGATGAAGCGCTCGCAGCCCGTGAGTGCTGACTCCAGAAAGTATGTCTTACCGGCCACTGCTAGTTCATTCCGTGCAGCTCACTATGATGTTATTCTTGGCAAGTTCTTTCGTAGCATTCAGATTCAGGCTTACGGGAGGAACATTAGGATCAAGACGATGAAGTATTCCACCCGTGTAAAATGGGCTGACAACGACGTGTCCTGGAGGACCGAAATTGTTCTGTTATGGCACGATCGTCCTGGGCACTCCCGGAAAACACTTTGCAGGTCGGTTATTGCATACGTCTCTGACGAAACTAGTCACCTCATCTTGCATGCGGTTATTTTCGACGTTGGTTCTGCGTATGAATCCATATCAAGAACGTAACATCGCTGATGTTGACTTCGATGACAGCGATCTCCCTGTTCATTGCAGATGGTACGATGGGGACGTGGACCCCTGTTATGTCGTCGTTCGATCTTTTAAATTCCTCTCGCTCAAGGACAGGTGACCTATCCGGTATTCTCCTTCGAGTTTCGGACACGGAGGCCGAAATGTATCTTGGAGGAACAGCGATGAGATGTACACTGGTGATTTCATCCATATACCTTTTAGTGCAACATGTAAAATCTACCTTTCGATGCGCGTAGAGAGGTCCGTTCACATGCGTGCAGGTCAAGGGTCAGGCAATATTTACCAATACTCCTATCGTCGTTGACGCCACTTCCGACCTCATTTATGCACCCGTGGCACATGTCTCGGAGTTGTATGAGCATTTTATTAATCCGCCTTCAGAAAGTTGTAGAGCCAGGCTTCTATTCCTGTATGTCCTGGGATTACTTCGTGGTCCACGCGATCTGTCCAAATTCGTTGACACTCCATAGTCTCATGCAATGCATCCCCTCAAATGTTGTGACTACGATGGTAGCCGCCAGAATTCAGTCCGTCTTCATTAGCTGCCTTTCATACATAACTTCCGTACATTACCATGTTTGATCCGCAGTTTACCTTGATCGAGCAGATGCAAGACTGGAGGTAAGGTATACATCCGCTGCCTATTACCATCACACTAACATACCGTAATAATTACACTTGACCTACGGGCCGTTATAGTCCCAGTCAGGCAGATGCAGGACTGGAGTATTTATACTTATTCCACAAACCTGCGCCTGCCTCGAGTAGCTGCTGCAACGTGTAAGCTGATCCTTAAAGCTAGCCCGTTCTCTGATGTTCAGTTATATGGGTTCGCATGCACATCTGGGGGGAACACTGCGCTTGTATGAAAAACAATAATCAGTAACCGCCGTGAACACTTGCAGATTGTGGCACTAATGCCAGCATCGGAGTGAAAGTAAAGGAAGTTTTGAGTATCTTGTGACTTGGCCCGGACTCGATTCCTACTAGCGGATGGTAATCGAAGAATCTACCAGAAAACGACTCTCCAGTCTCATCTCCGCTGTTGATCGAGTAGGCCAAGGAAACTCGGAGAGAATCTTTAGCTTGAACTCGTGAACATCCGGCTCGTAGCCACGGCGAAGGTTTGGGATCGGCTTGTGGCTGGGCTAATGGCGGAGTCCACAAACGCATCACTTCAATGGCCGACTCCGACCAAGCTCGAACTTTCACCCCATCACGCCACCAGTCCTAAAAGTTTCAAGTTTGAGCGTTGCTCCACGGGTCCAGGACTCCCTATCATTCCGGAATGGGTCTGTAGCGACCATTCCAGTAGACTCTATCCGTGTACATGCTCCACATCTCGCAATGTTTCCTGCAAACGTGCAAGTCACTACCAAAATTTGAGCTACGGTTGAAGTTCCGCAGTTACCGCTGAATCAATTTGAAACGATTCGAGTTTGGGCGAGATGGCAGCAGTGGTAGTTGATAGTAAGATGAAAATCCCACTCAACCTCACTGGAGGTTGATGGAAACTATTTGATAACATCGGGTTTACCTTACGCCGGGGAT
>JBBPUI010000687.1:0-16802 GCA_038094615.1 Heimioporus aff. retisporus
AGCAGCAACTCAGCTCCCATTGTGCAGCCCATCCAGGCAAAAAAAAAAAAAAAAAGAAAGCGCGCACAAGAGCCACTTTGGACGAACAAAGAAAACCACGGCCTTGTTTTTTTTTTTTTCTGTCCAGGGTGAATTGTCGCTCGGTGCTGCGCCCGCTGTGACGCCTTGCCTCTGCCCCGATTTGGTTGGCCCGTGGAACGAGAACAAGAGCTCATATGTTTATCGGCGCTTCTCATCCACCTCCCCGTTCAATGTCTCCCTCAGAAGTCCAGGGCCCCCTTCGAGTGCAGCTTCACCTCTCCTCCCACATGTCCTCCATGTCTGACGATCACCTCCTCGCACCCGGCCGGACACGTTCCCTGCCAATAGGAGAGTCCAGTCAGAGACCCTCGTACGGTCGCAGAACCCAGAGCGAGAGCGCGCTCACCGACCTGCCTCTCGCCCTGCCCGCGCTGTGCCCCCCGCCGGTCGCGGATAATGCCGTGAGCACCGTTCTCGTCTTTGTCTCCGTCCCTGCTCACCCCGTTCTTCAGGCCCCGGACCCGCCCTCGCCTGTGCCCACAGAAATCATCCCCCCAGAACTCACACAAGAGGAAATCGTCGTTGACATCCAACGATCGGGCATCAAAGTACGCGACTTTGCGTGCGAAGACTCCACCCCGCACGACCAACGCGCCCCCGAACTCTTTGACCCCATCCTTGCCTGGCACGTCTACGAAGCCATCCTCGACAATACCAATCCCGCGCGCAACTCCCTTAACGGAAGGCATTTGCGCCGCCTCCTCGATCTCGGCTGGGTCTCTGAGGAAGAGGACGGCCATCGGTGGCTACAAAAGGACAGAGACGCGCTCGAGAACTTTGATAGTCGCCCTTACTACCCCTGGAAGGCCCTCAATTTGACCAAACCCAACAAGGACGACCTGCGCGAGGTGGCAACCTCCAGATTTCAGTGGGTGAACGCCGACCAGCTCGTACCCCAATTCATCAACCGTGGCATCTCCCGCCTCGCCGCCGTCTTTCGCGGCCCTGGCGTCCGCATCACTCCATCGCGCTATCAAAAGCGACCTGTACAGGACCCCACCGAGGCAGAGGAACAACGTGAAAGTTCCCCCCCAAAGAAAAGACGGCTGTCAACTTGCGCAGAGTCGTCCGACTCGCCGGGTCCCGCTAGCTCAAGCGCACGCTCGCACCCCCATGTCCCGTTGGCGTTGGTAAACGGCAAGCCGCCACAACAGTTTCCAGCGGGTCGTCCCTCCGAGAGTCCACCGCGACCAGCCACGTTGCCATCACAAGGCACCCTCTCGCGTTCCCTGCAGCGCCACCCGTCCATGACATCTGTCTCCTCCCCCTGTTCTATTGACCTCTCCCGCACGGACTCACGGACAACATTGACCCATGGTACGAATCGCGAATGACCTGTTGATTCTGTCACATCTACCCCCCCTCGGCGTTGGTTACCAAGGACATTTCAATTCAAGGTGTATGGATTTTATCTTTTTTTTTTTTTATCAACAATGGCTTTTCTTTTTCTTTTTGTCCGTTCGTTTCGTTGGGGTAGTCGATGAAGAGAGAAAGTTAAGGTAACATTGTACCAGTAATGTATCCACTCTGTTACCCTCTCTGTTTTGTAATGTCTGTCTCAGGTGTTGAGATTTCCATTTCTCGTTCTTGACCTTTGTTCTTGGGCAGATTTTCGGCCGAGCGGGTCAGGTCGGTTCGGCGGAACGATTTTGATCCCCTAGTAGTCGGTCCGCTTCTGTGAATACATCGACTAGATTGAGCTAGACTCCATGGAGGACGGCTCGGCGAAATGACTCGAGGGTCCGATGGGATGAGATCATGTTTCCCCACGATCATAGAGTACCCTGATGTCAAGCATGACACGGCGTATATCCAAATGGGTTGATTGCCTGTCAACGGACCATCCGTGCATCGTTTTACCCCGAGCATGCCAGTCGCATCCGATCATTTGGATCGCCAAAGGCAGTGTCATCGTTTCGGCGTGAACGCGATTCTAAAGGTCAGAGCGAGGCGTCCATCGTTTGTAACAATGATGTTCTATCCAAGTAAATCGACGACTACACGCTGGCAAGTACGGCCCTCAAACTTGGAAAAAACGGGAGGGGAGGAGAGCAGGACAGGGTCTAGTAACACGTCACCAAGACGATTTCTCCTCTCGACAGGTACGAGCCGTCCCCGTCAGATGGTCTTGGAACCTTAGCCCCGATGGCACCCGCTTGGGAAGTCGAGAGGAACGTCCGGAGGACCGCACCGCCATCACTAGGCACGCAGCCCGTCCGGCGAGCACTCGGCGTCGAGACATCACGGTCCGCGTTGCTCGCTTGACGCGCGTCATTTCCTCTCGCGCGCCAAGGGCCACAGGACATCCGAGCGACTGGGGAGGCGGGCATTGGACAAGTATCGACCATTCGACCTCGAGTGCTGTCAACGCGAGTCACGTGGGTCGTCAAGTGCGGCCATCCTGGCGACCGAACAGAACGCGCACTCCATTCCACCCTCACGTTCATTTCCAACGGTCGCGATGTCATATCGGGTGATGGCGAGTTCATGTCGCCATGGTGTTTACATGGTCCTAGTGCGGCGCGAGGGGACGCGGCGTACTATGAAGCACAATCATCACGTACAGACGACGTCCGCGTTCGTGCCGCAAAAAAGGGCGGTTTCAGTTGGAGAGGGATGCTTGGCGATTGGATCGCGATCGAGGGTGCTCAGTGCGGGCATACGATGGGCGCGACGCACGTTGTATGGTGTTGGAGGTGAAATCGTCAGCAGCATCTGAACTTCCGCCAGTAGTGCAATCGTTCTGCGGGTGCCCTCCAGTGGGACCCAGCGATGGTTTACAGGAGCGCTTGTGCTCGTCGCTTCGCGAAGGCGCCATCGAAAAAAAAAAGTGGAGCGTCCATGCTCACTGGTACGAGCGACCGAGTACCCAGCCTTGGTATCCTTGTCACATGGTGGTACGGGGGTCGGGGTCGTGGCTCCAGACCTTGCAAGCGAGTTGATAGGTGGTGGATACCACGATTCCATCGACCAGTGGTGAACCAGACCTTTTGTTATTTAATCGATCCATTCTTATAGCATAAAAGACGCTCATACCTTCTGGATCATCTAAGCCAAGTCGCGCAGGTAGTCACGTACTGTAAAGGAAGTAACATGCACCTGTGTGTGTGTTTATGGATGGATGATGATATAGTCATCGAGACGGCGCAGGTAGACCCAGAAAGTCAGTGCGATGGGGGGTGAGTCTCTCTGGATGAATTGGCAGAAGAGATGATAGTATTGTTTCCAAGGCATCGTCCGTGACGATATAGGCTCTCGACTCCAAGGCGGATCCGAGTTAAGTTTCATTGATGCACGCTCGGCCCTGTGTTGTTGTTGTCGAATGCGAGTACGATGGGCGCGAAATGATGCCCGATAGTTTCGTCAAGCTTCCGGAAGTCCTGGAAACGTGGCTTCGGGGTGTCAGAGGATGGCTGATACACGTTGCGTCCTCGAGGCCCATCATGATCAAAGTGTGGCGATACAGCTATTTGTGATTAGCAACATCATCAAATCCGACCCTCGAAAGACATCCTCGTGTACGCCTTTTCAAGCCCTAGCGCGATCAGGCCTGGCGTGAACGTCCTTTGTCACCGACACGCCACGCCCAAGCAGTGACGGTCGTGGGTGTGAACGCAACCCCAAGGTCGGTGAGGCAGATAGAGTTTGACTCACAGCCCTGCCCCGAATATCAGAACACGCGGCCCGGATTTCCCATCATCGGCGCAACGTGTCCACGCACCCAACGGCCTCAGTTGGACGGCGTGCGGAATAGTTTCGACGAACCATCCGACCCCGCCGGGTCCCAAGTTTCCTATACCTATCAATACATATCATGTGCGCACCCCTCGCAGCGGCGGTATCTCGTATCTCTGTTCATTGATCTCGTTCGATCCACACAGGCCACGACATGCATCACCGCCGAGCCTCGGAGTGGGCGATCACATCGGCGAGGGCGATTCTGGACTCGTCCTCGACATTCTCCCGCCGGATCTGGCCGAGGTTGCTTTCGAGAACATGAGACAAGAGGTCGCATGGAACGTCATGTACCATCGGGGTGTGTTTTCAGCGCTTACACACCGCCAGCGTGGGCTCATCATGCTGCAGGTGGCGAGGTGCCCCGATTAGTGGCCGTAGAGGGGGACGTTGCGGCGGATGGAAGGTGAGCCGAAATCAGACGAGATGAATGGCTCGTTATGGCCGATCATGGCATCTGGGCCTCATTTCTTTTTCTTTTTTCCCAACAGTTTTCCCATATACCGGCATCCTGCCGACGAGTCGCCCGCACTGCGCCCGTTTTCCCCAACGGTCGCGTTGATTCGGGCGCATGTGCAGCAGGTGCTCGATCATCCAGTGAACCACGTCCTGATCCAGCATTATCGCAGTGGGGCGGATTACATCTCTGAGCACTCGGATAAGACGATCGACGTCGTCCGCGGGTCCAAGGTCGTCAACGTGAGCCTGGGCGCACAGCGCGTCATGACCCTGCGCACGAAGCGGGACATCGTGGGGCAAAGCGGTACGCCTCGGCCATCGCAGAAGATCCCGTTGCCCCACAACTCGATGTTCGTGTTGGGACTCGAGACCAACGCCAAGTGGCTGCACGCGATCAACCACGACAAGCGTCCAATAACGCTCAAGTCCCCCGAAGAGCGCTTCATGAATGGGGAGCGGATCAGCTTGACGTTCCGACACATTGGAACGTTCCTGTCGGCCGATGAATCATGTATCTATGGCCAGGGCGCCAGAGGCAAGACACGCGAGGACGCACGGGCTGTCGTGAACGGAACAGAAGAAGCTGCGAGGCTTCTGGAGGCATTTGGTAAGGAGAACCAACAGAGTGGGTTCGACTGGGATGCTGTATATGGAGAGGGGTCCGACGTCCTTCATTTTACTCCGCGGGACGCGTGACGACGGAGTGGACAAGGTTGGATCGTCGCTGTATGAATGAATGAGACTGTTTTTGTTTTCTTCTTTCCCTCCACAGTATGTTGTGAATGCTTAGCAACGCATGCTAGCGAGTCACACAGGGACGCTCTTCTTTTTTTTATGATTTTTTGTGAACCTCCCACCATCATCGTCGTCGTCAACCATCGCCGTTCTTTATTTTCACCTCTGCAGCGCAGGCAGCTGCTCTTGGTGTCTGACCTGCACACCCCACGTTCTGCTCGTTGCTGACACTCCCTTTTGTTCTCCAGGACTCTATCGTAACCGTGATGTTAGCGTTGATGGTAAGCGGCACTGGTTCATGTGTTCTTTCCTTTTTTGGATCCCAGGGGGTTGAGCTTTTTCAGGGCAGTCGCGTGTTGATTTCTTGTTCGCGCCCGGTTCTCCTTCCTTCCCCTGCTTCATCTTTCTGCTGTTCACTTGCGGAAAGCCAGAGACACGAGGCTACCGATCGTGCTACACGAGGCTCCCCATTCTCGTTTCACTCTTCCTTTATCTTCCTTGCCGGCGCTCTTGATCTCTATTCTAACCCGCAAAAAAAATATCTCATTCATCTCAACGCGACACCGACGCTCTCCACGCCTTCACGAGCTCGCTTATTTTACTGTTCTTTGCATGTCAAGTCCATTTCATTAACGAGATGTCACGACTTCAGCCCAGTAGTTCCTCCGAATCGCCCAAGAGCGCGTCGCTTGGTCCGTCTGACCAGCGCGGCGAACTCTCCGAACAACCCTCTTCGTCCACCCACCCCAGGGTCTCCGAAGGCTCCGAAGGTTATCCTTCCTGGCTCCCCAGACGTCCTCCCCCACCAGACCCAGGCTCCACTGTGCACTCCTCCAATGGCATCCATACGCCAGGGCTTACCCCCATCGAGCCTTTCAACGTTGGTCGCAAGCCGACTCCACGCTCCGTTCGTGTCGTCAGCCTTCAGGATGCCACTCAGCCTGGCCGGGATCCTCGCGAGATAACCGAGCAATCACGGTTTAGCAACCCTCTACGTCCTCGCGTCTGGTCTCGTGCGACGACGGCCGGGTTGAGTCCGACCCTGGCCTCTACCGCACTCCACGCACAGGACCGCGCCCTTCGCCCCAAGTTCCGTTCAAACGGTCTCCATCCCGAACTCTTGCGAAACCCCACCCTCTTGGCTAAACTCTACTTTTACTTATTTCCTCTTTTCACGTTTTACCACATTCCTCTGCAAACCTTTTTTGATTTCAACGCTGTATTTATTCTGTTACAGTGCGTGCCCATTCCGCTTTTACACTGTTGATCCGCTCACCGCGTTTTTTTAGGGTCGCAGAGCACCCCAATCCGACAGCACCTGGCGTGTCAGGATCTGGAAAGAATTGGGCACTCGGCGCGACGGCTTATATAGCTTGTTGGTTGGTTTGGATCACAATGGTATTTGTCCTTTATGAACTCGTTTACTCCTTCTACCGTCGATGGCGCGTCAGTGAGTGACCCTCGTTTTTGTTCTCGGAAAGTGTGTCTGAATCAAAGATCATCACAGAGCGGCCGCACATCACCCCACTCTACCTTTCCTCTTTTGCATTCAGCCTAACCTCCATGACGTCCTACACCAACTTTTGCTTCATGCAATACATCCGCTACTCGGCCTTTTTCGGAGAAAACGGTGGCCTCCGTGACGGTTTTGCCGAAACGTTCTGGTTTTACTCTCAGAACTTGCCCACCGTCGCCCTCCTCTTACCTCGAGCAGGTCTCTGCGTCGCTCTACTCTTGTCCTTTTCATCTCCGAACCCAGAATACGTCGGTTTGATCGGAGCTGGCTTCAATGGTCGAGATACGACCTTCTTCCGCGCGTCTGATGGCACGTTGACGGATTACGCCCGCGGCGTTCTGTTTGCCAATGCTGCGTGGACAGCATGGCGAACGCTCGCCCTTCTTTTCAGCTGGTACGGCTCTTTCTCACCTCGAGGTAAACTTCGCTGACTTCTTGCACAGGATCGGCCTATGGATCTTGAGCGGTCAAGGCTGTGCGGGCATCTGTGGTCCCCGTTACAGATGGGAGGAAGAAGATCATGAAAAGACCCTGTCTATGTACAGCGACGGCGCTGACGCGGACGCGCTTCCATGGAGCTGGCGGACATGCACGTTGTTGCGTATCCAAGAAGCATTCGATTTCTGTCTTACGGTAAAGCCGCCCACGCGGTGGAGCACGGTCTTGGCCAAAAAAGAAGAGGCGGAAGGTTCAGGGTTGCCTGGCGTCTCTACGACACCGGCGTTCGAAGTCGAGCAAGTGTTGGCGGCCGTGGGCTTGCCCGCTGTGCCCGTACCTGCACGCCGGGGGCAACTCTCGGAAGATCTGTTTTCGCGTCCGCGGATGGGCGACGAGGTGGGCGACGTGCCGTCGCCACCGCCTGACTTGTCCGATATCATTCCCAAGGTCGTCAAACGATCCTCCAAGGATCGGGAGATCGCGGGTCCTTCGGGGCCGCTGGCCAAGTTACCGTATCCGTTCGCGGGGTACGGTGCGCAAGCGTCGTCCAAGGATCAGATACCGTTCCCGCCTTCCCCTGGTTCGCGCAAGGAGAAGCGCAGGTCTCCAGCTTCGAGCGGCTCTCATCGTCGGCAATCTACGGAACCCGAGCAAACGGAGGAAGAAGAGAGAGAGGAGGAAGTTGAGGCGGATGAGGAGGAAGAAGAGGAGGAGGAAGAGGAGGAGGCGGAGGAGAGTAGCGAAGCACACCCACGCACCTCGGGTTCCATGTCCAGTCTCGGGCAGCCCATCACGTCTCGCTATCCCTTCCAATTCCGTCGTCCACATGCCCGTGGCGCATCCGCGTCTTCGAGCGCGATGACACACCATTCAACCCCTCATTCGGAAACCTCCCCTTCGTCCAATTCGCGCTCAGCCTATTCGAAATCAACACAGTCCACCGGAAACCGCGAGACATCGGAGTCGCCCATGTCTCAGGGGATCAGTAGTTCGGTGATGTCGAGCCCTACGTCCGGGTTTGGTAGTCCCATTCCAATGCCACCCCGTCATCCTCAACCGGGTCGGGGTCGTTCCCGCGCGGGCACGATGCCTGCTTTCCCGTCGTCGCCGTCGCCTGTCATATTCCCTGGGCGGGGCATCCCTCCCCGAATCCGTACCGACAGCGAAGGCACCGATCACATCCCAGCCGGCTATGAGTCCTTCCTCAGCGAAGTCGACGACGAAGAAGTCGAGGATGCGGAGGAAGAGGTCCAGATGATGGAGCAGCCCGAACCCGAGGGCCCGCACGAGGCAGCCGAAGGCGAAGACAGCGTAGGTCTGCTTGGCGTGCCGCAGCGCAGTCCACGTTCGTCCAACGTCAGCAGTCGCCGTCGCCGCGGGCGCCGCAGTGATCAATCTGCCTCGTCGCACTCGCGCTCCAACTCGGTCTCATCGCGCTCGAGAGCCGGGTCCGCGGTGCGTTCGCGCGCGCAGTCACTCATCCAGACCCTGGGCAATGCCTCGCACTCGTCGGTCGAGCTCGTGCAGGCAATCCGCACCCGCGCCAATTCATCGATGGCACGGCTCTCGGAAGATGGCGTAGACACGTCGGATTCGCGCTCGCGCTCGGGTGCGTCGCAGGCGGGGAGCAGTCAGGAGAACTACACGTTTGGGCAGCCGATGGTACCGCCGATGACGCGCAGCGCGTCGTCGCAAGGTTCGCGCCCCAACGCGTCCAACCTGTCCGTGTCGGCGCCGTCGGAGACGACGACGTCGCGGTGGACGGCTCGTCAGGGGTCGCGATCACCCGAGCGTGAAGCGGAGAGGTCGGGACTCGCGATTCCATCGCCGAGACAGGCCGGGAGTCGACCGGATCTGAGCACTGCAGCCCAATCGTTCATCACGGCGCCGGCGACGATCGCAGGGACGTCTGATTCGGGCGAACCGGTCCCCGTGAGCTGGGCGGACACGACGATGGTGGATAGACCTGACACGGCGTGGCACCTTTCATGACCCCCATGTGTGCGCCATAATGGATGATACCTCTCGACGTCTTGTTTCGCGTGGATTTGGATACCCCGTGTTATCACGGACGGTCGGGTTTTTCTACTCTTATTACTACTACTCGGTTCTGTGCTCTTTTTTGCATGATGCTCGTCCTTTTTTTTTCCACGAAAGTCATCCTGTTCATTCCAACTTCATCCTATTATATTCTCACTCATCTCTTCACCGCACGCAGACACTTCTCTTCTCTTTGCTCATTTTCCTCCCGTCCGCCTCTTACCCCATTGCATTCTCAACATGATCTCTTATTGCCCTAACGTTTTACTATCCACAAAACCGTATGCCACATGGTTAATTCTACTGACAACTGTTGTTTCTTCATGTGCGATGACCAACCCATAAGAACATGACGGTCCGCGTGGCGTCCGCTAATTGGAACCTCTTGGCACAGAGCTCGGCTGCTTTGGTGCTGAGAATGACGGGGAAAGGATAGATGCTGGGGTTCAGTGCGACGCAGCTGACGAAAGCCCGGAGGTCTACCTGGCCCAAAGCGAGGTCTTGGGTGAGCTGGGTGTCGAGCAACGACCCTTCCTTCGAGTCACCACGAGGAAAGTTCGCAACGAACATTACCATTACCTGGGAGCGGGAGTGCCGAAGCAGGCGGCCCAGGCACTACCACCGCCTAGCGCACAATACGGAAGCGGAAGCGTCTAACGAGGCGTCTAGATGTAATGCGTGCACCCGTGGTTCAGATCCTTGGGATTTACGGAGTCCATCGAGAACTGTCTAGTCTCCGGGCACACTGTCTGTATAGACGCTGATCTGACGGACGTCGATCGAATCGACTTGGGCAATCAAGGACGCAATGTCAATTATACGTGACAACACCTCCGCCGGTTGTCTCGCACGGGTACCTGAGCAGGGCAGGCACATCTGTCGACCGGCCTGACAAGCAATAGAGTTGCCGAGGGGTACCATATATAGATGGCCAGGAGTTGTCCAAAGACACTTTTTTACTGACAGATGATGGGCTGGCCCTTAAGATTGAATTCGCCGATGCCGTTTTCAGCGTTCCCTGGAGGCCTGTGTGATGTCGACCTTGGCTTGAAAGCGCTTTGACGAACGCTCGGCGCGGCTGCCAGCTGGGCTCCGAGTCGGTATTCCACGTTTGGACTTGCTCCCAAGTAGATGCTACTGAATGGGGCCGTAGTACCATAGTCCAGGCTTTTTGCTTTTGGCACTATGCTAGTAAGAAAGGCCCGGGTGCGTCACGCGACTCGGAACCTCACGATGATCAACGTCATAGTAGTATTTGTATCTCAACATGTCAGTCCCCAGAATTTGGACGGCGACCTAGAGAGTATAAATAGACCAGTCGTTGGTTTCTCGTCTTTCTCTATCTCTTTCCTCGACCCTCGTCCTTCGCTCGGATCGCTCTCTCATCGTGTACGATGTCTGTGCTTCTCCCATCAGATATATGCACCCTCTACTGTGGATGGCGTGGGTCCCTCCGGATGCCAGTACCGTCCCTATTTATTACCAGACTCGAGCCGCCACTGTGTATCGACGGCGAAAATTTTTTCACTGCTTTCAGGCTCAACATGCGCCCCCACAGAATGCGAACAGGATGAATGGTCGTTCTGTAAGCAGGGCCTCGATGCCTCTGAAGCCTGAACGAACCCACAGTATCTCTGTTCATATTTAGCGTGTATCTGGAAAACAGACTTTATAAGTATTGTGGATGAGCCGAGATCGTCATCGTTCTCCTCGTTCCCTCTGTAACAAATGTACATTCTTCAGGTTCTGATGAGCTGGCTAACGTCAGTGTGAAAAACAGGATTTCCACGAGGTCAATGTCGGTCCTATCTCTCCAGTAAGATACATAACCAGCTTTCCATCCATCACGTCGGAGGGTTGCACTGACCGAGACACCATCGACCTGTAAACCGAAGGACGCCGCAATGTAATCGTGAGGCAGTGGAATAAAAGGGATGGATAACGTGTTCTACATTTTGATATAGAAGCACTTAATGGAGCACGCACGCACGCACGGCGCCGCATGTGCTCCATCAAGATACACTTCGGCACCCTCATCCGCAAGCTTAAGGTAAAAAATAAAAATGGCACTGGTGAAGCTGGGAATGCTCGGAGAATGGGAGGTGCTTGCAGGGCCAATCTGAACGGGAAGTCGTCACGCCATCCGGTGTAAACAATAGGTGTTGACGGGAAATAGCTGATTGCACCGCCAAACATCTGCTCGGGAATCAAACTGATCATCAGAAGCGACCGCGTTCGAAAGGTATATTAAGCATACCGGGAGATTATGGATGAACAGTCTCTTCATAGACCTTGATTGTTGCGCCGCGTCGGTTTCCGTCTGGACAGGTGACATCCCGATTCAATTTATGCCACAGTGTCGGAAACGTCAGGATGTCACGTAGCATGGTAGGTCAAACCACAAAAGAGATGGTATAAAACAAGTCGCTCGCACGGCATTCTGCAACGTATGCCCTTGCACCAAATCTTGTGTGAAGTGTTGAAAACCAATGTAAGAGGGTTTGGGGTGCATATGGCGTGAGTGGCATGCACTTCAATTTTCAAATTCTTAGGGAAGCGTACCGATCCCAATTTCGCCGTACGAGGAATATCTGGGATGAATAATTTGCGTATTATTTTGAGGCTTCGCACCTAGAAAGACGTCTCTCCCTTCGATAATTTCGTGATGATCAATTGAGCCACGAGCAATTTTACTAACCGCAGGAAGACATACCCCGATCACTGAACGATCTAACATGGGAGGAAATCGAGTCAAGATGAGTCCCGCTATTACCATTGAAAAGGCGAGCGTTTTTTTTCTCCGTAGGAATGGCTGTTCCAGCTGCCCGCCCACCAGGGCGAGGGCTTTACGGCAAAAGCTTGAACAACCTACACCAACAGATGATGGTGGTTGTCATAAAGAGGGCTTGAGTGGAGCACGTTTGTAGGGCGTGATACTTGGGCGAGCCAAAGGGAGCAATACAGGTGTCCGTCCGCGGTGATCCAGGTGAATTGAATAGTACATGCTAGAAGACCTTGGATTCAACAGTCTGGGTCGTGGTCGTTTGAAGTTCCCACGCCATTTCATGAAAGTACGCTGCTGTTCAAACCGCTAACTATCGGCTTTCTCATAATCGTGATCACTAATCAAAATCTGCCGCTGTAAACCAGCGTAATGTGTCTGCAGCTGCAGCAACGACCCTGGGTTGCTGGCATGCCGACATTCTCTGCGGTCGGACGTCTAGACTCGGAGTCTTCCATCCATCGGCGGACCATCGTTACTATCTTCCGTGAAACTCGGAACACGTGTCCTAACGACATTCAATCCACCAGTGGTATACATCAATTCATCGGATACTTAATATCCGGCAGGAAGTCGTTCCGTGTCTGATGGCTCGCGCTAACTCATTGTGAATGAAAATAGGTGCCCAGGCAGCGGCCAAGTTATCAAATGTAATACCCACCCCACGTGTATGCCAAGTTGGGTTGTTTAGCATTCCATCGCGGAACTGACAACGACACATGCAGGAGTTTGTCGGAAAATCCTCATGGGCCAAGTGTTCCATACCCATTCTGGTAACATGATGCCACTACCCGAAAACGATTTTCATCAGAGCTTGTGACCATCAGGCAAGGCTCGTTTTTCATGGGGACAGAGCATGTGGCTACAGACTCTACTCGACAACGGTGTGATCACCACCCTTTGCAGCACGGATGACGTTGTTCTTCCTTCTCACATTTTCCTGTTTCAGATACCCCCGAATGTCTTCCGGTACGATTGGTACGCCATTGTACGGGCTTGGTACAGGCTCCCCGAATCCCTCAAACACCTGAAAACAAAAACTCGTGTTCGCTCATAGAAATCACCAGACGGCATCTGACATACTGGCACTACGCCCGTCCATACCCTCTTGACAAGCTCTGCATCCTGTACGTCAAAACGCTCATCGTGTGGCCCATCTGCTCTTATCTTGGCGCTTGCAGTCAAAATGCGCACTTTGAGTATCCGCGTGCTCTGCATCTCTGCACTTGTGGGTGGATTCCGGGAGGTTTCCCATCGGTGTGGTAAGACACCATTAGTGAGGAGGGTCATTGCCCACAGTTTCTCTTCGACGTCCAAGACGACAGTGGCAATACCCTGCAGAATAGCTGAACGGTAGTTGTAGCTGTGCGAAAAAGGGCTAAGAGCCAACACAAGACCGTCAACATGGGTTGCCGCAATGCACACAGGGAGCCCATCTGATTCGTAATCAGAAGTGGTGGGTGGGATTTTCATCAGGCGACTAGATGCATGACCTGAATCCAAGGCAATCGACAGTCTGACTAGTCAGGAATAGTACATAGTGTTGGGTAGCGTACTCACCGTGCAGATAACACACTGGCGTGTCGTCGCCACCTTTAAAATGGACACCGATTTTACCGATCATGGGAAGTATGATTGGCATTCGCGCCAGGGGGTCTGCATCGTCATAGCTGCCAGAGAGTGGGGGTGGAAGGAAAGAGACATGCACGACGGACGCATCGTTGACGATGCCATGTACGGTCTCGTAGTCATACGCCGCTATGTTGTGCACCCCGCCATGACAGTTGAATTTTGATATAGAGATTTTTATTAAATTGCAAACGGGGCCTAAAAGTTCTCACCTCGGTTCTTCAACCTGTTTACGGTGTTTCTTGGTCCTTTTGGATAGCTGTGCGTTTCCAGGTCGTCATCGTCCATGTCCAAAATGGCAGAAAGGGTACTAGCGCCTTGGGACGCCGCGTCGGACTTTATCAAGGAATTAATTGAGCGAATTATACAAATGACGAATCATTCCGCTTCGACCGCGGAATCGGCGCTCCGCTATCCTATGCACCTCGGTATCGCGCGATCCACCCAAGGTAAAAAAAGATTGGATGGAGAAAACAGCGATTACTTGTATAACTACACGTGCCAGCGGTGGAGAATGAGAACTAAAAGGGGAAAACGAAGGCTCGGCCTACACACCCGGAGTCGCAGACTTCGGAGGCTCGCTTTCGGGCTCGTCACATACGCACGAAGTGGTGCCAATCGTGGGTTCTGCTCGTCGGCACCACTGCACAGGCAGTACTAACGTTTATGATATCTGCAGTGCCGTTCGCTCTCCATCAGTCATCACGAAGTTCGAGATTACCGCGTACTTAGCAACATCAAGGTCTGTCAGAAAAGGAAGCATCATCAACATGATCCGTACCATTTGCGAGTTGCCTATCACCCGTCGTAGTTGCTACGGTGAACGATTCCGCGCAGTGGGAAGCAGGCATCCTCTAGCGGGGTAGTTGCCTTGTGGGCGGGGTCAGTGATTGAATCAATCAGATATATACTCCATGGGTATGCCTCAGAAATGTGCGTGGGACAAATGAGATCTGGCCGGAATCGTTCCAAAATTATACTCGCAAATACAGTTAGCAACATCCTAAACGAATATATATGTTCTTTTGGTCGATAAGAAAACGTGTGGTCGAACAATCGCTCCAAGTGCATGCAAACATCACACTATTACAATGATACACGCACAAGGAATGTCCTTGATGTGGCACGAGCTTGAAAGAGACGGCTTGAGTGTCCCTGCGAAAGTTTTGTTGAATTGAGTTATGATTTGAGAAGTACAATGGGGTACGGCAAAACAACTGCTGAAATGGAGATGTGCAGGCCCACGCATGATGTTTTGGTCCAGACTCTTTCCGAACTTCAATCCGAAGGGAAACACCGAGACCGCAATGCAAAGCAGGTTGCCCTGACTTATTGACGCTAACGTGTGCAAACAAACATGTAAGCCCCATTACGTGACCAGCGAATACATTGACAACCAAAGTTAATGCACTCGGCACTGACCATAATAGGATTCCATCAAGGGGCTATGTGCTAAATTTACCAGACTCAGTCGTTTTCTGACCTATCACCGGTTTACAGACGCAATGCAGTGTATACAATGAGTCTTTCCGGCAACTTGCGCCCAGCATGGCCCTTGGTTGATTTGTGCTTCGCGCTGGTTCCCAGACCATCGTCCCAAGAAACGCACACTAACCCCGTTTCTAAGGAGCGTCCAGCTGGTTGGTGGTTTAATATTTAATTTCCAAGTTTTTCCGACTGACCGAATTACAATTCAGTGTCATATCTACCAGGGTCGTCTGAGCACCGTCTCTTTAATGACAAGGATTCTGGAATTGCATTGGGTCGTGGTTGATCCGCCGACATGCTCTATCGGCCTGCCACGGTCATGAACCATGACCTGTGTAAAGCTGATTTGTTACTGCCAGGCGCACATCTACCGACATTATCTATTGTATTCTATTAACCCGAATTACCCGAGGGACTGTTTCATAGGGCGCACGGAGTCTTCGCATGCGCAGTCTAGTTCTCTTCGCTGTGAGACCCAACCGCACAGTAGTTATCTCACGGATTAACTCTAACCCGCACACCTCCGCCCACAGATGCAGCAGGATGTCGGCCCAAGGAATTGAACTATTAACACTGGTCAATATCTGGAGTGCACACGGGGAATGCGATTGAGACGCACGGATACAACTTGGCACCGTATGACACACCACACGCTGCACGGCGTAAGCACATTTATGACTTTTATCGCGATGGCAAAGCACCTTTATCAAAGTCTACACAGACACCCCGAGGGGCGCTCTTGATGACACAACCTGTGCGACAAAGAACTGTATGTTACCGTAAAAGTAACGTATGATGCGCCATGCGCCAGCACTGCGTCACTGCATGGGACCTATGAAAATATACCTATCAAACCTTTGGCATCGGCATCCATCGGAGCGTATGAGAAGATATCAATGCAAATATTCCAGTTGAAATCCAAACTTCACATTTGCAATTTAGCACGGATCACTGGCATCCGGTTAAACACGGTTTTGCTGAGAATTTATGATCTGCTGGGCAGACTGGACTCGGGCTGGCCAAGGCCGCCGATGCTATCATACCCCCAAGACAATCGCGAATATCTAAGTATCACAAGCTTCTGATCATTGCCAAGTTTCAACGAGTGCATCAATTTGGCGCTCGGGCACCGCGACTATCCCTGTTTCAGTACCTTGTTTGTATTGTACAGCCTTTCATCATTGATGCCCTGAACTTTCTCAAATCCATTTAATCCTATCTTAACTTCAGGAACAGAGAGAACATAAAAACCGATTCAAATGCCAAATTTGCTCTTCGTGCATTCTGAATGTATGTGTTCATTCTCTATCATACACCGTAAAGTCTACACACGAGCCCAAGTTTTCCAACAAGTTCAGGGTTCGCTCGTCAATGCCTTGAGATCGATTCCGTGATGTTGATGTCGCTAAAAATACCCGTGTCCGTCACGGTCGGAAAGAAGGATGGAGTGGTGTTATACTCACACGGTGCATCTTGTAGTCCGGAACTGAGACTCTCAGACAACGGGGTTAACTGGATATGAACGTTTGAACTGTATATACGGCGGAACTATATCACTAAAACTATAGGCAGGGACCATTCCTTGGACTAGTGCTACAAATGACAGTGTTGCAAGTTTTCCTGGATGCATCAAGAAATTACTATAACGGATCCCCTTGGGACTACGAAGCGGTGCCACTTGAAGTTGCTCGTGAGTCATCTGCGCAGCGTCTGTTTCACAATAATTGGGGCGGAAGGCAATGTGAAACAATTCGGTCTAGCTGTGCCCTCGATGCATTATCGAGATTATGACGTCCCCGACGAGCAAGACAAAACGTAAGTGAATGGTACCTTCCGACTGGCCGTGCTCACGAGAGAAGTTCAAGTTGGTAAACGGGGCTAACACGAATGCCTGATTTC
>JBBPUI010000688.1:0-16709 GCA_038094615.1 Heimioporus aff. retisporus
CATTCGACAAGCGCGTCCCACTCCTCATCAATTACATGGGAAAAATCACGGAATATGGTGCTGAACATGGTGTTGATGAGCTCGATCTTGGGTTCGTAGAGGGCGAAAAGTGCATGCATAAAGAGGTAAGATTTATAATTGGATATGTAGGAGACGCCCATGGGTGACGATTGATTGGGAACTAATTGGATTACAGGCTCAATTTCGGACTAGTCGGGGAGACCCGCCCACATACCTTTGAACGCTTGATATAATGGGTCGTTGTCGACATGCTGGAGAGAGATCAGTGGCAAGGACAAGTAGTTGTGTCCAGAACGCACCAAAGAGTTGAACATTCTGATGGTACCGACCCCCATCCAGCACAACGGCATTTTTCGCGTGACATTCCCGTCATCATCCACGCAGTCTAGAACTCCAAGCAACCTGAGTGAATAGACAACGCAGTTCACTCCCCCGTCCGTCGTGGGAGGGCTCGAAGCCGCCATAATCCACGAAGTTGACTTAGACATGTCTTCTGCGTGACGATATTTTAGAAAGCGCTTCATCACGCCTGAAGTCGTGGCAGACGAATACGCAATGAACTCCGGAAGGCCTGGTGACATGAGATCCTTGATCGTGGACAGCCTGCAGGGCTCCTCGAACAGACGGTCAACGAAGGGACTATAGTGTTTGTAAACGCTGAGAGGTACGTGGTCATTGAATGTTTGGAATGTAACATCGGACCCATGGTCTTGTTTGATTGCATTTCGAAAGTTGGATAGAATTTCGGATTCGTTAAAATAAATGGATACCGAGTTCGTTTTGACAAGGTAGGTGAGCACGGCCTGGGTGCGCTCGCGGAGAGCTGTAGCGAGTGGCGGTGTGAGGGTTGTGATGGGCTTTGGTGGGAATTCGCGGGAAGGCATGCCGACCGGACTCAATTGTCACTAAAACGTGACACTAGAAAGGCTTCGGAATAGACGAGGAAGAAGAGAATCCTATTCCAAAATGCCCATCCTACGAGCTACGTTCGACGGTCCTTAAGTAGTGGCACAATAAGGGCGTAACTAGGCGACGAGAAAGGCTACGATCAGTTACGATGTCCAGCGAGATGAGGTGGATTGACGAGGACCGTAAGGTAGAGGGTCATCTTATTCAAATAAATCGGGCAGGTCCGAGGGTATCCAACGTAACACCACTCCACGTCAATTCGACGGAAAGCTCTTCGGGATTTGACAGGAACAGGGAGCAATTAAATACCAAGTCCAAGGCTTCACAGCGCGATAATAAGTTCCATAAGCACCATTGAAGCATTCGGAGTGATCACTTTGCACCATCATGGGGGGAGTCACATAAATTACAAACGGCTTTGAATCACTCACCATTACACATGGCCCCACCCTGTTCGGAACCGAAAGCCACACCAAAGCCACTTGGCGCTCGGGAGGGCGCAATCCATCATCCACGGTCTCGTCTGTATCGGGAAGGATGCGACCCGGAAGGGTGTACTTCTAGGCGAAGGTGACCGCGTGGTAGAAGAGAAGTGTGCTAATTCAGGTGAAGACGATGTCGATGGCGTTGTGGTCCGTGGCGTAGTCACGGTAAACCTTGCGTCCATCTTTACCCGAAGCGCTGATTCGCTTCCATAGCCCCGGGCTCCACGTCCCATATGCCGAAGTCCCTTGATCGAACCAGGGGGAAGATGTTAAGCTGATTGCACAGCTGAAAGATATACTTAGGGGGTCCATCACGGAGATAGTAGCCGTCCGTGATCCATGATGATCGTGCATGTGCTATAGGCATCGTGCAAAGTGTTCATAATTGAACGTTGAAGTGTGACCCTCACCTGTACATACATGGTTCGATGATACCCCGATTCATCGATTCACAGTATCTGGTGTAATGTTGCCGCGAGGCGAACTGGAGTAAATCGAGGTGTGTTTTGCACTTCGACTCGCCTTGATCGGACAGAGCCACACGACCGTGGTTTCCCCGGGGGTGAAGTGGGCGGGAGTCCGGACCGGCATTCCATCCAATGACAAGCAACTATCAATTTGTATTTGATGCATTAGACACGGGCTAGTATCTTCTCTGGATTTATCTCATCCCTGCTAAATAGTAGATACACTGTAGTGCTAACTTATCTCGTGAACCAAACTGTCCCGCTTCCTTCCCAATTTCTGCCGTCGTCATCGTCTGGTGAGGCGCGGCGAGGCGGCAATGCAGGCGGCAGGTGGCAGGGGCAGTCGGGGCGTCAGGGAAAGAGAGCGAGGCGGTGGCGGCGACGGCGAGTACTAGTATCACGCTTGTCACGCCGTCGTTGTCGCCCTTGGGTGAGACGCGGCGAGCGGGGGCGGGAGGGGGTAGTGGCGGTCAGGGCGGTAAGAGCAAGAGGGCAAGGCGACGACGGCGGCGGCGACAACTATGTGACGACCATGGCAAGGGTGCACTAGGGTCCAAGCTAGGGCTGAGTGCTAATAGGCCGGGCCGGATCGGATCGGGCCGGGGACTGGCTGTTTTCTAAGCCCCTAGTAAGCTGGGCCGGCCTTGCCCATCACTTTTAATTGCGACCTCTCAGTCGGTACCTGACAATCAATCACCTTAGGGGTGAGTTTTTTCTTTGGGCAGCAATACCTGCGACGAGCTGGCGACAGGAATGAGTTCTACACGTGACCTACAAAGACGAAAGGGCAAACAATGCGGGATCTAGTAAATAAGCGACCAGCCCACGGTTTTCAAAGTCGATCAGACTGAGCGCTTGCTGGGTCGCACACATGGAAGTCGTACCCGTAGTGACATACAGTCAGTGTCTCTGAACCCGTTGAAGCGGTATAGCTCCAGCACCAGAATCGGCGATACTAATTGGCGTTAGATCTCGCTCTACTTCGAAACTCGTACCAGAAACGAAGCCAATCTTTCCAGGCAACGGATCCAAAGTTTCATAACATACCCCACGCATGATTACAACTAATTTCTACCCAAGACCCTTACGTGTAAACATTGGTAACGTTGAACATAGAAAACCAAGATTGAGAATAAAAACCAAACCCCCTAGAATTCCTCGGCAACGCGCGCTGCCAACCAGTCCCGGATCTCCTCGTCATACACCACGAGGGGGACCTTTATTTGTCCAGACGCCATCCCGGTCGTGTGCATCTTCCAGCGTCTGTATTCACTAAACGTGCCTCGCGGAAGCACTTGCAAGCTGGGTGGTGTCAATTTTCCGCTCTTCACTTCCATTTCATACAGCTGGTTGTGTCGCTGAAGATACGTATGGATTTCCTCGGGCGCAGACTGAGGCGAAGAACCTAAGAAACAAGACAAACCCAGTCAATATCCCTGAATGGAAAATTGTAACAAGGGGGACCTACCGAGGGCATCCTGCAGCTCAACGAAAAAGCGATAGCGTGGAGTGGTCTTGCGATAATCCGCGGTAACGCAAAATTCGGAGATTACTCCGAAGGAATCTGAAGTCGAATGGATCGCATCCAGAAGTTCCTGACCCGTCACTGTCTCGTGTCCGAGACGGATGTGAAAGCTATCATCCGATCAGCAACCAGACTTCTTTTGCATCAATTCCACCTGCTTACCCTCTTCGCTGTCACGATAACAAAATGAGTGGAAACGTCTATCAGATGACCATTGCCAACACACCTCGAGATAATGTATGACCGGATAACCATCTCGAGGATCAAACCCAACCACCTCGATGACATCTCCGAGACGGTATCTCCATAGTCCGTCTCTTGTCGTCAATACAACCTCATACCTTCTGCCGGCTTCGACGTTCCACTGATACAATAACATCAACCATGTTTTCAGTGGGAGTTTCAAATATGAATACCGTTTGTTTGATATGCTTGAAATCTTCGGGGGTGTCTATGGGGAGAAATTCAACGATGTCATCCGACCCAATGACCTTGTACAAGCTCGGGTCCCGTGGGTCGTATGCATTCGCAAGAAATGCTTCACAACAGTTGATACCCAATGTGTGCAATTCCACGTCTGGTCCAATGAAATGCCGGATCTGATCGGGTTCAAGGAGCCATATCCAAAGATGAGTCACTGACTCACTTCTGGAACAGCCATTTGGAAGGGCCCGCTCGAGATGGCGATGACAACCCGCAACCGTGGCCAAATTTTGGTGAACCATCCAGGTGATTGTTTGTTTTGGCCAATTTGACGGAGCTCCTCTGCCCTCGCGGGATTTGGTGGTAAATATTTCTGAACAGGACGGGTTGGATGATGTACTTTGTGATCTTTCGGATGATGTCGCTTACCAGGAGCTTATCCTTCACCTGACCCACGTCAGGTAAATCTGGGATCGTTCCCGTGTCAATGCATTCGACAAGCGCGTCCCACTGCTCGTCGATCACATGGGAAAAATCACGGAATATGGTGCTGAACATGGTGTTGATGAGCTCGATCTTGGGTTCGTAGAGGGCGAAAAGTGCATGCACAAAGAGGTAAGATTTATAATCGCAGATGTAGGAGACGCCCATGGGGGACGCTTGATTGGGAACTAATCGGATTATAAGCAGAAATTTTAGGGAAGTCGGGGAGGAACCGCCGACATACGTTTGCATGCTTGATACAATGGATCCTTGTCGACTTGCTGAAAAGAGATAAGCGGCATAGATGAGCACTTGTGCTCAGAACATACCAAAGAATTGGCCATTCTGATAGTACCGGTAGCCATCGAGCACAGCGGGATTTTTCGGGCGACAATCCCATCATCGTCCATGCATTCAACAATTCCGAGCGACCTAAGTGAATAGACGACGCAATTCACTCCCCCGTCTGTTGTGAGAGGACTCGAGGCCGCCATAATCTGCGAGGTTGATGTGGACATGTCTTCTGCATGACGGTATTTTGGATAGCGCTTCATCATGCCCGAAGTCGTGGCAGACGAATGTGCGATGAACTCTGGAAAGCCTGGTGACATGAGATCCTTGATCGAGGACAGCCTGCAGGGCTCCTCGAACAGACGGTCTACGAAGGGACCATAGTGCTTGTAAACGCTGAGAGGCACATGGTCATTGAATGTTTGGAACGTAACGTCGGATCCATGGTCTTGTTTGATTGCATTTCGAAAGTCGGATAGAATTTCTGATTCGTTAAAATAAATGGATATCGAGTTCGTTTTGACAAGATAAGCAAGCACGGCCTGCGTGCGCTCGCGAAGAGCCGTAGCGAGTAATGGCGTAAGGGTTTTGATGGGCTCTGGTGGGAATTCGCGGGTGGAAGACATGTTGCGGGATTCAATCCACGTCGATTCGAAGGGGAGGTTCACTGGATTCGACGAGAACAGGGAGCGTTTAAATAATCTGCCTAGCCAGGCGGAAGGGACATGCCCAAGGTTCCACAATCGGCATCAGTAAGTTCCGTAAGTACCTTTTGGAGGACCGTTTGGGATGATCACTTCGCACTATGGGGATATTATTTGCAGTGAAAATAACTAGAAACAGAAGTCTCCCGTTACGAGTGTATGCTTCCGTTACGAGCGTACGCACAGCACCGTATATTTACGACCTGTGTTGCACTGGATCGTGTGGACACGTCCGTAAATTCATTTTGATCGTGTGGGTCTAGGTCCCAGGGCGCATATCACACTGCCACCTTTGAGGACGGGTCACGTAACAAACCCCACTGATGCAGATTGCACTGGGGGGAGGGGGGGTTACGAGAAGCTCCTCTGGCGGAGGGATTCACAGAAACTATGAAATAGTTACATGAGTGTGTTAGTTGACGATGAGACGTGTACACCGAGTGAACATGTGTGCGTACTGGCATTGAGTGTTGAAGAACTACTCGTGTATGTAGTCAAGGCGACAGCGTCTGCATAGTAGACATGGGCTGTGCGCTGCTTGTTGTCGCCGAGCGACAGGCAACACCGCCCTGTCGATCTTGGCAAGGTTGATAATGACATTAATGGACATCGGATGGGTGGTGTCGCCACTAGTGCAACGAAACAGGCAGTTTGAGGCAGTGGGAGGGAAAGATTGACCGTGTAAATCTCCTTGACATCCCAAGCAGAAAGAGAAGCGGCGACCGGTCTTTGGCCGATCAAGAGGTACCATCATTGTTTAGGTTAACGTATGTCGACCTAGCACGTCCACGGAAATTACACAGTCCGAGTCGATCGACAATTATTGTTGTTCGTTAACGCGGAACGTCGAACTGTCAATCGGGTGTGCTCAATTACGTCTTGATGCGATATTCAGACGATGCTCAGCCATCGACTGTCTCCGCACGTTGGCCAGGCCCAGTGGCCGATAGGCTGCAGCCAAGACGGACCCTTGAAGCCAAGCAGGTTCGGAGTCTCAGCAGAGCTGTCCCAGGCACGGGCGACATCGAGTTACCTACCCTATCACATACGGATCATCTATCAACTAGGCCACCAATAACCCACTCATAGGCGCCCAGAAACACGGCACCCCCTGCAGATATCCAAAGCGTCCGTGGTACGACACCAGCAAATAGTGCCCTCGGTCCCTCGAGAGCATAAATCTGCCTAAAGCGACTCAGCACTGATGGCGCTTCTGACTTGGGAACCTTTATAGTCCATCACCAATCTGTCAGAGAGAGCAAAGAACGACTAAATACCCGCGTGTCCAGCATCACTCGTGTCTTGAGAACATCAAGCGGCGTGGTCAGTGCAGCCGCAACACCACCCGCAACACTTCCGCATATTGCAGCCTCTGCGGCATGAAGTCGGCGCGAGCCCATAGCCAGGGAAAGCCGGTGCTTCAAGAACTCGTACAAGGGAAATTGAAGTGAAGTAAACGGGATCTACGAAGAGAACAAGCGAGTTAGAGTTGTCCATAACCGGCATTGTACTAACTAACTTCACGCATGATGGTTATCCAAAACCCACGGTAAAAACCTCCTAGTCCGTCGTGCTTCAAAATTATTTTTGCAGCGGCGAGAGAATTAGTCGTAGAACCGTACGATGATGTTTGTGTGCGCGTTTTTATGACTTCGGTTGGAACACGAATCAAGCAGGCTGCCTAGAGGCAACCTCAGACTCGATACATGGGAATGACAGAAGTTGAGTACAATTTCTCCCAGAGATGCGGAAACCATGTGATTGAGTGGGGCTAGTTGGCCGTGAAAGGGTAAAGACTGCTTTGACATTTCATATGTCGAGAAGAACATGGCCGCTGGTTTCTGGTCATGGATGGTGGTCGACGAGCAGTGAGATAACCCACCTCCTGGTGCACTACCTACGACAACGCTCCCGATACCCTTGTAGATCCCTCTGAAGCCACCCGCCTTCATGAATCCTTGCGCGGATTGTAACCGAGTCTTGACGGTGTCAATGGGATAGAAGAGCAAGTCCACGGTTGTACCCGCTGCCCCTCCTGCCTATGGATTGTCGGAAACGTGCATGTTTGGGATGGGAACTGAGTGGCGCACAATGAGGGACTGGGTGTACGTCGGCTTGCGTTCTGTACTCATCGTCCGAGTCGGTGAATAGAACAGACTGATGCGCGTGACTTTTCGAGTTTCAATGAACGTCCGCTTTTGGTAATCTCCTTCTGACTTGATGCAGTACCATGGATGACACACTCGAGGTTCCACGCCCACCGGCAGGTGATATCCAACAAGGCGATGACCATTCTTCTGGAGATGAAGATGCAGGACTAGATTGGACGAAACTTCCGTGAGCATTCAAATCTGCGCAGCCACCTATGAGTGACGTTGAACAGAAAACCTGGAGCTGTTGCCCGCCCTGTCATCCCAAAACGGGGTGAAAAAGACTTCGAACCTTCGCAAGGAGGGGGATCGGGCCTACAGCTGCATATTCTCGACCGCTCGCGAGAGGCAATGCTTGCTGCTCTTCGTGCTCATAGAACCATTTCAAGGTTTGTTTTGCCCCGGAAGCTGCGCAAGATCGTTATGTTCTAATCTATTCTAACAGCAAAACAATAAGTTATGGCATTTGGTACCCTTCAATCGATCGTGTGCATGTAACAACAGCGCGTGGTATCCACTTCTCCACCATGGGTAACTCTGTCTCTCGGACGACGCAACATGAGGACACGGATGACCGATCAAGATCTAAACTACCAAAACGACTTGAACTTCTTCCAGAAGAAGCTTTGTATCTTATTGAACGTGGTGCACTGTTTTGCTATAAATCGGTTGCCCCCCAAGCGCCACTTATAGATCCCACAAATCATGAAACAGAAAGTCCAGGCGCGCCGATGTCGGTTCAGCAGGCATTTGCTGAAATGATTGGTCGTGAAGATATGACTCTAGAACGCTATCAGGTGAATTAATGCTGTGACCGTCGGAACCATCGGACCTCACCTTCCACTTGTCACTGTATAGGTGTATGCCTATTTGAAGCGTCTTGGTTTTATCTTGACGCGCGCTGAACCTCCTACGCCAGAATATCCGACTGCACCACCATTTTCTTTGATGACTACGCAACCACAGCCCCTGATACGATGGCTTGCCGACATTTTCTCGCTCTTTCTCTCGAATGTCATTTCTGCTTCCCGACTATTTCACAAAGTCGATTGGTCAAAACGAATTTGCCTCCGTCGGCACAAAACGACCCGTATGTTGTATATCCGCGCTCACTCATCTATTCAATCTTTCCTCTTCACATAGACGACATTTTCAGGGCGTTGCGGTTCGTACCTTGTGGCCACGCGATTCCTATCCATCGCCCACCAGTAGAATCCGGAGGCCGCTTCAAATCTTCTCCACCATCACCATACAAGATATTTTTCAACGTGTATAAGCCTTCCACGCCGTTCCGTAAGACAGCACCCCCCGCGCCCGATTTTCACGTCGTAGTTGTCGAGTAAGTCATCTGGGTCATAACATTACCGCATTCATGCTGGCTAACTCGGCGTGCAGCGCGCGGACGACGATGATGCCCTCTTTGCAGGAACTGACTGCACTCTTCGACAAATTGCCTGAAATGCCGCTTCCACCACCACGCAAACGCAACGTCCCAGCTTCCACTACACAAGCAGGAAATGGTGAACCGGATCCGAGGAGCCTGCCTCCCGGAGCCTCACCTCAGCGGAGATCGACTTGGTCCTCCTTGTGGACCCTTCTCCGGCGGCTATTCGCTTCCCTTCCTTTCGTTCGCGGCGTTCCCCCGCCTCAGAAGGCAAAACCGACATACGCTCCACCGAAACCAAACCCCTTTCTTGCTCTCAAAACGGGCAAAAAGACGATCGTGATTGCAGTTGTCGATTCTGGGAACATCAGCTTTTTCAGATTTGGGCAAGGAGTCTTTGAGGAGTGGCCAATGATGTAGGCCGGCATGCACCAGGCACCCAGGGCAAGCGATGCTGGGGCAGATCAATCGAGGAGGCCATGGTTGGAACGTTGGTACCTCCAAAGATTCCGCGTTGTTTCCACACGAGTACTGGTAATTGTAGAAACCTGTCCGCGCAAAGAAGGCTGTTTCTGCAGAGTTACATAGGCCTAACATCACATTGCTGATACTGGCAGGCGAGAAAGAAAGCATCTTGATTTCAGGGGTTCACGTTCACAAACAACCTTCCGGCGGTAGGCAGCGGCTTACCGGCCCGGGGTGCATGGATGACAAGCAGCAGTATGCGAACGACACCGACCCCGGTGGCAGTTCAATTGGGCCCGCGCATGGAAGTCACAGCGAAGAAAATAAGGTCATGGGTATCAAACAATAAATAATAGGACGAGTCCCTTGTTTCATTCCATCGCTTACCCATGCCCACCGATCGACCACATGAATGCGAGAAATCCAAACGCCTAAAAGTCCTGGAGGGCGCGGGCCGCCAACCAGTTCCGGATCTCTTCGTTATAAACCACGAGAGGGAGCTTTATTTGTCCAGCCCCCATCCCGGTCGTCTCGGTCTTCCAGTCTCTGTATTCATTAAACGTTCCTCGTGGCAACACTCGCAAGATGGGATGGGTAAATTTCCCGGCTCGCGATTCCAACCGGTAGGTTTCGTTGTGCTGTTGGAGGTACGTGTGGATTTCTAGAGGTGCAGACGCAGGTGAAGGTCCTAAAGAACAGGAACATACGTGTGGGCGGGTCTGCATGGACAAATGCGGTAAGAGAAACATACCGAGCGTGTCCTGTAGCTCAACGAAAAAGCAATAACGTGAAGAGGTCTCCCGGTAATCCGCGGTAACGCAAAATTCGGAGATGGCTCCGAAGGAATCCGAGACCGAGTGGATCACATCCAAAAGTTCCTGACCGCTCACTGCTTCGTTGGCGATGCGCATATGAAGGCTATTTGACGATCAGACAAGTGGTCTTTCGTTGGGATCAATTCCAACTGCTTACCCACGCCGCTGTCAGGATAAGAGAATATAAGCGGAAAAGATCTACCGGAGGGCCATTGCAAACTCACCTCAAGATAATGTATGACCGGATAACCATCTCGAGGATCAAAGCCAACCACCTCGATGACGTCCCCAAGACGGTATCTCCACAGTCCGTCCCTTGTCGTCAATACAACCTCATACTTTCTGCCAGCTTCGACGCTCCACTGATACAATAACGTCAGTTTGTATTTTCTTTGGTAGCATCAAACACAAATACCGTTTGTTTGAGAAACTTGGAATCTTCAGGGGCGTCTATGGGCAGAAATTCAACGATGTCGTCTGACCCAATAACCTTGTATAAGCTCGGGTCTCGTGGGTCATATGCATTGGCAAGGAACGCCTCGCTACAATTGATACCCAACGTATGCAGTTCCACCTCCGGTCCAATATAGTGCCGGATCTGATCAGGTTTGAGCGGGCGTCTCTGAGATGCGCCATAAACTCACCTCCGGAACGGCCATTTGGAATGGCCCACTCGAAATGGCGATGATAACCCGTAACCGCGGCCAGATTTTGGTGAACCATCCGGGTGATTGTATGCTTCGGCCGATTTCACGGAGTTGTTCTGCTCGTGCGGGATTTGGAGGTAAATATTTCTGAACAAGATGGGTTGAACGGTCCATTTGTGGTCTTCGGATGATGTTGCTTACCAGGAGCTTATCCTTCAGGTGATCCACACCAGCCAAATCCGGTATCGATCCTGTGTCAATACATTCCACAAACGTGTCCCATTGCTCGTTGATTGTCTGGGAAAAATCGCGGAATATAGAACTGAACATGGTGTTGATGAGCTCGACCTTGGGTTCATAGAGGGCGAAAAGTGCATGCATAAAGATGAAGGATTTGTAATTGGAGATGAAGGAGACGCCCATGGGTGACGATTGATTCGAAACTAATTGCATGTGAGTTTAAACTGCAGACTGCTTAAAAGAGACCTCCCGCATACTTTTGTACCCTTGATGGAATGAATCGTTGTTGACATGCTGGAGAGAGATCAGTGGGGTGGAGGCGAGTTTGCATTCAGAACGTACCAATTTTGTGGACATTCTGATGGTACCACCCGCCATGAAACACAACGGCATTCTTTGTTTGACCTCCCCATCATCATCCACGCACTCGATAACTCGCTTATACGCAAGCGAGTAGATGATGCAGTTCACTCCACCATCCGTTGTGGGGGGACTCGAAGCCGCCATAATCTCTGATGTTGACCTGGACATGTGCTCTACATGGCGATATTTTGGAAAGCACTTTCCCACTCCTGAAGACGTGCCTGATGAATGTGCGACGAACTCTGGAAGGCCTGGCGACATGAGATCTTTGACCGAGGACAGCCTGCATGGCTCCTCAAGTAGACGCTCTATGAAGGGACCGTAGTGCTTGTAAACACTGAGAGGTACGTGGTCGTGGAATGTCTGAAACGCAACATCGGATCCATGGTTTTGTTTGATTGCATCCCGAAAGTCGGATAGAATTTCGGATTCGTTAAAATAAGTGGATATCGAGTTCGTCTTGACAAGGTAGGCAAGCACGGCCTGCGTGCGCTCGCGGAGAGTCGTGGTGAGTAATGGCGTGAGGGTCGTGGTAGGCTCCGGTGGGAATGCGCGGTTGGAAGACATGTTGCAGAATTCAAGCTATGTCGATTCGAAGACAAGTTAACGGGACTTGACAAGAACAGAGAACGCTTAAGTAGCCTGTCTGACATTCGTGAGTGCCGCATCAAAGGTTCGACAAGCATCAATTACGGAGTTATCTAGAATGATTGAGCACAGGGAGCCAATCTATCGGTGCTTACACAGCTACTACTTACCGACGCTGTGAAATTGATCAACAATGGTATTTTGTTGATGTCGGTGAATCATCTATAGGCAGTGTTTGAAGCTACGACCACCGCAAGCGCATGCAATGACGAGCCTATGACAAAGCCATATCAACCATGGAAATGGGTAATGCATTTACCGGCATGTCTTTGAAACGTTAGCATCAAGTAGCCATGTTCGATTCCACTTGACCGCTGCCACTACAAAGAAACTGTTAGTGTATTAAAGCTGCATTTGAAATCATCACCGCCGAACAAGAGCGGGATGAAGGAGTGAGAAACAGACTGCCCATTCAGCTGCGCAGTCGAGCAGACATCACGAATCGGTAACAGCTTGTACACCGATCAATTCCTCCCGTAACCTCAGTGATGAGGTTGAGGGTTCTGGAGGACACCCCTGGATACAGGTCCGGGTAGATGCGCCACCTGAAAATAGAGGCTTCACCATAGCCTGTAACGCAGCCACTCAATGCGACGGCATCCAAATCAGTCAACAAACTTTACTTGTCGCTTTCCATTAGAACCCTACCGGTGTACTACCAATCCCTCGACTCTGGTATCTCCATCTTAGTAGGGCTAACGGTGGGTGGGGGGTCCTCAGGGAGTAGTTAACCCGCGTGTGTATGGTTGTCGGGGATATAAAAGGAGCTTACCTGTGCCATGTTCGGGTATACCGCCGCGTAACACTGGATGTAAACACCATGCAGCCACGCACCAAAGGCGCTGCAACAGCATATGGTATACATCACTTTCTATATTCTGTTACTCCACTGCTGTCATTAATTCATTCTCATCATGTCCTATTGTCATCTCTCCCATGAGCGGCTCACCGTCCCGGGACACACTACCGATTCTCCATCAAAACATACACGATTGCCCGAGAGATCAAAACAGTCATCATCAACTATGGTATTGGGACAACTTGCGTGTTACCCGCAGATATACTTTTTTTCCACACCCGCGTGGTCATACCAGGGTAGCACCCCATCTCATGAATTCGAGCCCGATGACGATGACATTGAGGATGCTGAGTCATTGGCGGCGATTGCTAGGACGATACCAGCTTGACGACCCGACTCTTGATGGGGAGTTGGGGCTGAGTTGGATGCCGAGAGGAAAACTGGCGACGATGATCCAATGCTTCTACGGTACAAGAAAGTAGTGGTCGTAGAGATACTCTTGTGCAATGCGGGTCATCAGCCAATGGGGACAAGCGTCACATTGTGTGAAAGCCCGGCTTTGTGAGCTCTCCAAACATGAGTCTCTCAAGCTTCCTTCTGGGTACAAGGCCGCCTGGCAAAAGCAGGACCATAGATACTGAACTCGATACCATTTTTAATTCTCAGGTATGCCCTGCTCGACATCCTTCTAAATGATACTATCCTATTTACACCCTGTTAGCCAGCGGAGGATCGCCCATCATCCACCTCGAACGACCAATCTATCACAGAGAAGCGGAAGAAACGCAGATCAGAGGTCCATTCCGATGGACCAGACAAAAAGCGTCCCAAATCTTCGCCCACGAAGGAAAAGGAGACCGGAAAAAAACGTGTCACCACTGTCTCGGCACCTGAACCAGGCGTAGAGAAACGACTCGGAGAAAGTTCAAAGAGTGCACACATACACGGATCTAGCTCGGATACCTTGGATGACACGGTCGAAGACGACCATCAATCGACTCCGCTGATCCATGAAACCCTACAACAGAAAAAGCCTGGCCGGTCGGCGGTCAGAAAGACAAAACATGCACCGTCGGACGAAACAAAAGAAAGGCGAGATGCGCGCACGATATTCATTGGCAATCTAGCTCCCGAGGTAGCAGTCAAACGTGTGAGTACGCGGTGATTTCCATGTCTGTACATCCATGACGTCTCGGACAGCCCTTGCAAAAACAACTTCATCGGCATATACTCGCTTTTGCACCAACGGCCAAGATCGAATCCACTCGCTTCCGTTCCGTCGCATTCCACACGCCTACGTCGACGCTCTCCGAACCGAGTGATGAGGCGAAAAAGCCCAAGCAACTTCGCCAACACGAACGGGATCGTGCATCTTCGTGGCGTGATGCCAGCGCAGCTAACGAGTCCAAGACGGACGGAAAGAAATTCCTTACACCCAGTCAGAAGAAAAAGATTGCATTCATTCATAAGGATATCCACTCGGAAGGCGGTTCTGTGCACGCATACATCGTCTTTTCTTATCCGCCATCGCACTCGAGACCGGCTAATTTGCCACCTCTACCCCCCGTCATGGATCCCTTCGAAGCCACCCGCTTGGTGGTCGAAAAGTGTAATGGCACCGTCTTCCTGGATCGCATGCTTCGAGTCGATACTGTCGCGAAACAATCGTCACTTGAAACGCCATCCGATAGCGCACTGCCGAGCTCGGCCATTGGAGATCCCAAACTCAGCGTTTTCGTTGGCAACCTCGATTTTGCATCCAAGGAGGAAGACCTGAGGGTATTCTTCGAGGGGATCGTGAGCACAGAACGAGGACTCCCGGATCCAACAGAAACGCAAGGCGACAAGCCCAAGTGTTGGGTGACTCGCGTACGCTTGATTCGTGACAAGGACACCCAACTCGGGAAAGGGTTTGCCTATGTGCAGTTTGCAGTACGTACACGGTCCCGTTGTCGGAGGATCAATCGTTGTTGAATGATAGCCCACAGGATCGGACGTGCGTCGATGAAATTCTCGCACTCGAGCCTGGGAGACTCAAGTTCGCCAAGCGAAAGCTACGTGTTCAACGCTGTAGACAGGCGGGGGATGCGCCTTCTTCTGGAAAGGGTGTGGTACCCACCAAACCTATACAGAAGACTCACCGCGCCTCCGTTCCACCTGTTCCGAAGGGTGACCCATCTCTGGGTGAGAAATTGGTCAAGCTGTCAAAGGATGAGCGTAAGCGCGTCAAGGCGGCGGATGCTGATCGCGTAGCACGGAGGATGGCCAAGAAAAAAGCTAGGATTGCACTGGCCAAACAAGGCGTACCCGTACAGGTCAAGCAACGGGAGAGGGTACGCAAACCTAACACTGCCAAAAAGCTTGGAGCTGCATCTGCAAAGAAGACAAGCAAGGGAAGTTCGAAGAGGGTCCGGAGCGAGAAGAGCCTTGCAAAGAGGAATATAAAAAAGTAGTCTTGTGGGTAGGAACTCAAAATAAATGACGTTGTCATGTGCCAGCGGACGCTAGACCTTGGCTGCATGAGAAATCTGAAGTAGCAATAAATAGCCGAAGATGTTATACACGCGATATTTCTGCTCTTCTCGTCACCATGTTGCTCAGTGGGCTGGGTTTGCTGTCGCTGGTTGCTTCCAGCCATGCAGCGGCAGCAGCACAAGCAGTGTTCAGCTTGAAGCATGTGGCCGCGTCGTACGATGATGGCTTGTTTACACCACTTGAACAGCTCAGCGCGCTCTCGGTCGACAGCTTCACCACCCTCGGCCACCCGTACTTTCCAAACTACGGCGTCAGGATCAAAAAATCGGACTTTTGTGACGAAACCGTAAAGTCTGTTAAACCTCTACGCCATCGTTCGCATCAGGAAGTTCACGTGCACCATATACAGCGCATACACAGGTTATATCGACATTGAGGCGCGACACATCTTTTTCTACTTTTTCGAGAGCAGAAACGATCCTGCGACGGACGATGTCATTTTCTGGACCAACGGTGGTACGTCTCGGTCCTCGAGCGTAGTCGTACGACACGATAACGAATTGGATTAGGCCCGGGATGCTCGTCCAGCCTCGGTCTCTTCATGGAGCTCGGGCCGTGCAGAGCGCTTTCTGGTGACGGTACGACCTATCACCCCGAATCGTGGAACACCAATGCCAACATTTTCTTCGTCGATCAACCCATCGGGGTTGGCTTTTCATATGCCGATTATGGCGAAAGCGTGGTACGTGGGTTTTTGGTCCGACGTAGATGCGATGCGTATCGACCGGCTCGACAGAGCACGACAGAGGCGGCTGCCAAAGACATTGCTGCGTTTGTAGCCATATTCTTTGAGAACTTTAGCCAGTTCAAAGGCCGGGCCTTCCACATGGCGGGCGAATCGTACGGTGTAAGTGGATATGCACACCGTTTTAGAGAAAACCGAGAAAGACGTCCTGCCAGGGTCGTTATATTCCTGTCTTTGCGGCCGAGGTGTACGATCAGAACGCCAAGCTAGTCGCAGCTGGAATGACACCCATTAATCTGCAGTCTATCATGATTGGTATGTCTTCCATCGACCGAAGGTACCCATTGACCCCCGCCTGTGTTTAGGCAATGGAATGACTGATTATTTCACGATGACCCCATCGTACATTGACATGCAGTGTACGGCGGCTTCAATATTCCCGATTGCAAGCATTAGGTGGGTCGAGCAGATCTCAAGCGAGTTATAGGCTCAAGAAATGTTATAGCTCGTGCGTGCAGATGAAGCAAGCCGTGAGTCTTTGGCTTGTGGTGACTTCGGACGCTGATGTTGGGCATAGCTGCCTCGGTGTCAAAAATGGACGCTCGAGTCGTGCATCAACCAGTACGATGCATTGAGCTGCGGCGCGGCCCGCGACTTTTGCGACAATGAG
>JBBPUI010000689.1:0-16706 GCA_038094615.1 Heimioporus aff. retisporus
CAGTCATACACTGCCGTTACTCCAGATATACTTATGAACAGTGCCCAGCTTGTTCTTGGCGCACTGATTTGTCTGCTTTTCATGAACACCCTCATCCAGGAGTCATTGCAAAACAAGGCCACGAAACAATATAATGTAAATCAATATGTTGAACTCCTTGTAAGGGAGGGTATGATCTACTTCCTTGCGTACGTACAATTCCTCTTTCCATTCGTTCTCTACCGGCTTGTACTCACGATGAGACATAGCATCCTGGCCTACGCAGTCGCCGGTATACTGTTCAATACAGGAATCCTTTCTAGAAGTGTGTTGTGGGCGATCCCCCCCGTGATTCTGGGATACGTTCCCCCGTACACACTCGTCCCCCGATTTATTTTGAGCCTGGGGTGCATGCATGCCCGTCGTTTACAAGGCAATATTGATGTCGCGTTTGGCTTGACGTCCGGGTTTGACCAAACCATTACCCGGAGTGCAATCATGTTTGTGGACACAGAGCAGAACGAGGGATTAGAGGGTGAGCAAGGAGAAGGAGTGCAAGCCGAGGGCACGGGGGTTGATGGGGTAGATGGTGGGGCGTGATGAGATCACAAATATCTCCTGGATGTACCCCATCACGTACTATGCATCGCGTGTAGTCGCTACGAAGGACTCGGTCAAGAGAGTTGTTTTGGGTATCCGGATTGGTTCGTCCATTTCAGTGCCGCATGCACTACCTCTTCTGGTGCTTCAGTCTTAGCCAATACATGATCCTTGTGAGAAAGGGCATGACATACTTTCACATGTAAGTATTCCCCACCTTTCTCCTTATGAATGTGCTGCCGATGGATTACCGATTAGCATACAGAAAACATTCCGGACGGATTTCGGTACAGCCTCTCCCTGATCGTGGCATATACCCCCATATATGCTGGTTCCTCAATTCATCTTGAATTTGCGGAGGATGCATGTCCGCTCACCTCGGGAAGACGCGGAAGTGAGATTGACACTACATCTGTGTTGTCGTCGGCATCTGATCATGGTGCCATTCGGGGCGTCATCTTTTTGGGGATGATGTGCAGGGTGAATTGGGAGCCTCAAGACGGAGAAATACGGGTGGTAGACAGCATGGTTCCTGCATGATGGGGATGGTAACACTGATGCCAGGTTTGATGTTTGAATGGATAGCGCGTCTGTAGGACGCGTCATTTATGTTTCCAAGGCGAAAGAACCCCGTGACGGCGGAAGCCCGAGGAAAGGAACCCAGTTTCAAGAAGGTGGCGCTATCCCATCGTTCTGTCCTTGCGACAAGTGACTTTGGGGCTGCTTGAGCGCCGAGATCCCTGTCCTACTACCCAACTCCGAGGCATGTCCATGTCTCCTTCATTTCCTTGTGTCGGTCGATATAAATGTTCATGCCGAGAAACTTGGTATTTATCATTGCCATGCGAACTCCGGCTGGTGGCGTAGTCCTGTGCTCGTTCTTACCGGCGCGAGGATAGCGGAGATTCATGAGACACCAAATGGACTTAATATGATTATGAAGCTTGGTCAGGCTTAAGAGCCTCCTCAAGGCCCCCAAGCCTCCATCGCTGAACGTTCAAGTTGGATTTTCTTTTCTTTTATCTACTTCTGCGGTGGTATTTTCGGATGTTCCTAGCAGTGCTTTTCAGCTTTATTGTATCCTCTGTGCTTGCTATTCAGGTTCCTCTGGGGTTTCAACAGTACGAGTCAAGTCTCGTCGATGGCAACCGTGAACTATCGGAGTGGAGCCTTGGCAAGCTTCCTGACCCAAACGGCACTGATCACCTCGTGTTCGAGACGGTTCACTCCCTACTGCAACATTGGCCCAATACCCGCATGAGGAATGGTCAGTAATTATCCAGCGTCTATACGATTCTCAATAACAACTCGTGTTTCTGCTCAGGCCACAATATCGTGCCTGGCATCATTCCACAGGGGACCCTTCTATACCACGGCACGAATCGCCCAGAATTACCAACAGGTCCTGAATGGACAGCAATTGATCCTGAACATGCATATTTCTTCTGCAGAGACCCTATTCTGGCGAATCTGGATGTCCCGCTGGGGTGCTGGCAGGCCACACTTGTAGCCACTCGCCCTCTCAAAGTAGTGTATTTCGATGGTAGTAGCGCCGCGAAGTTGCCAAATGGCCCGCTTGATACACAAGACCTTCTGGCATGGGGTGATTCGCCCCCCGAGTTATGGGATGACATCAAACGTGCCGAGGGTCTGTGTAGATGGGGTAGGAATCATGGTATAGATGGGTTTGTGAGGTGAGTATACACTCCTTCTAGCGGCCTCGCTTATTTATATCACGGTCGTTGCAGGATGGAAATGACTTTGTAAGAAACCAAACTTCTTACCTCCTGCATCTCTAAGAATTAGGTGCCTTCAGCGAGACCATTCTTTGTGATTTTACCTCTGGCGTCAGCGTCGTTTCCTTTTCGGACCTGATACAACCGATCGATACTGAAATTGAATGTGAGTTCGTACCTTCAACTGGATCTCATGTTTCCACTAAACTGGTGTTTTTTTTCGCCAGCGCCACAAGTACTGGCCATGTTTGAGTCCCTTCATGCAGGAACTTGGCATAACCGATTCCCAGGAGAGACGCGCATCCAACTGGACCTCTCTGGGCTGATATCCTTTTACGATACTCAACTTGCCCCATCACTGGTTGCTGTCCGAGCTAACCAGGAACGGTGGGACCATCGCGTTGGAGACGTATCCAGCGAAGACTTCTCGCACGCAAAGTCTAGGCTGGAAGCCACGCTGACCAGACCCACTGGGCCATCGAGTGGCATTGATTGGAAAACCATCATGCATGTCATCGTTGATCGATTCTCAGGAAGGCTCGAGCTGATACATTATCTTCTGGGTTCATCCGCGACGAATCAAGACGAGATTCTTGATCTTGCCAGCAAAACTCAGATTCAGCTCCGAATCATGTTGACGCCGTACATTCCATTCTTGGCTGCGCCAACGTACCCATCAGATGAGATGGAACTGAATTGGACAGTTCCTGTGTACAAGCTGTGCGCGACGACTCATACGCGCTCCTTGGACTTCGAGTTGGATTCCATATCCGATTCGGAGAATTTGATTCTACAGGCAGTGCGAGGAACTACTCGGGAGATCTGCCGTGTCGTAACAAAGATGTGGGCTGCGGGCGTGTATGCTGGCATAGATGCCTCGTTGAACACGAAGAGCGCCCCGGATATCACCCAAGTGACGCGGATTTGGGGCACGTGGCAGGAAGACTTGGATCGGCTGATGGGGTGGCTTGACTGGAGCGTGTGGGTGAAGTGCGATCCTGACTGTGGTCCTCTGGTGCACTCGCCTCGATTCCGCGTGTTTAACGTCGCTGACAAACTGGCAACAGGAAATGTGTTACTTGCCTACCTGGCCTATAAACTTTCCTTGCTTTTTCAAGTCAGAAGAGCAGCCGTCTGGCTTGGATCTGACAACGATGGGTAATAGGATGTTTTGTATTGTGAAGCCTGCTCCCGGCGGTGAGCAGCTGCGGCCACGACCACAATGTATCAGGCGGTTCGAACCCTTCGACTTTTACGCCTGAATAATCAGGGCATTTATGCATGTGCATAGTGTGGCACTTGCTGATCGTTGGGGTCACGGAATTTACCCTCAACGACTCCAGCGTAGCATATTCTACGCCGAAGCCGCTGCTATTCGTGCTAGCATAGGTTGCAGATGGGGAGGAAACAAGTATAAATAGGTCGGAGTATACGAATGCGAACTTTGAATTATCGATTTAAACACCAAGCTATCGGATGACCACGGCGACTCGCTCTGATCTCCAATTGAATTACTGCGCGACTCGCATATCGCTACGTCCAACAAACCGTCACCTTGCCTAATTTGCTGAGAATATCTCAACTCAACATCAGCTTGCAGTTTATCCTGTGCCAATGCCATCTATTACGAGAATCCTCGACAAGTACATACACACACCCGAAGGATGTCTGGACCGCACGGCCGAGCCGAAGAAGAACCCGCCGTCTTTGGCCAAGTATTCTTCCCGGGGGCCCATGATGCTCTCGCTCAACGCGCGAAATGCATGCCGCGGCGGTCTTCGATAGTTTGAGAGCCGAAGGACGGGAAGGCAGACGCGGAACCCAACGCACGTCGTACGCATTTCCTGAAGAGTCGGAAATCGTCTGACCCGAGGAAAAGTTGCATTTTTTTTTTTTCGTATGTCAGCCAAACTTCTCGGGTCGGCGTATATTCTGTGAAGACACGGAATATTACTCGGTCCGGGCTTTAGATATAACTGTCATCTCGCTGGCTAGTCACTGGAGAGGTGAAGACACCTTAGTAAAACAGTGCGTTGTCTACAGGCTTTACACAAGGAATACTGACGACCGACCTCAGTACCACGATGGAGGATACAGGTGGCGGACTGGGTTACAGTGTCGGCAGCAAGGAGTGCGTATGCGTCTCTCATTGTCTTGCCGTCTTTCGACTCATCGGATGGACCGTGTTCCCACCACTGGCATGGGCTATTCGGTTCCAACACATACAATTATTATCAAGAGTGCGCCGTTGACATGTGCTGCTTCATGTTCCCCGAATCTCCGAAATGATGGCGAAGGACTATTGCAGTCTCAACTTTAGGCCAGCGAAATTCTGACAACTTTGCATACGGTTCAGCTTCGACGCCATGATAAAAGCACCATGAAGCAAAATACAATCATTCCCATTTACGCATTGGCATTGAGTTCTGTGCCGTATGAGGCGGGGCTTCCTTACTCCACTGTGACGGATGCCAAGGGAAATATATTCCCCCATTACATCCACCTAATGGGCAGGCATATTGCCATTCCACCTCTTAAGTCCACTAAAATTGCTTGTCGTTGAATAAACAGGGAATGGAATGCACAAATAATTTTCATGCGTCTTCTGTTCGTGGTGGCTGCCACGTTGGTTGGCGAATCTTGACGTGAAGCGAAATAGCATGCCTTCGAACTTGATCGCGCACTGGCACCATTAATGCGATCCATGCCTCAAAGTCATCAGAACTGAGGCTTAGGGGGTCGCCAAATTAATTTCTTGGCATTGGCTGGCGATGCTGGTGCTTCCGCTCATTCTTTGCATTTGTGAAATGGCCGGTGTGCGAAGTGGGTCACTTTACCATCACCCGGATCTTGTATTCTCTTGTTCTGTACATGGAACAACGGTCGAATGGCTCTTAATCCCTCAAAATGTCAGCTTTTCACCGCTCAAGCGCTCAATCACTGTCCAGCCGCAGCGACCTACCCACATTGTCCACTCTTGCATGCGTCTTCCAGCTGATTTACACAGCTTGACATGCCAGTTATGAGGGAATGCAAGGCAGTGATTAATGTGTAGCTAATCATTTGATAATACCGCCACCGGAATCCAGATGGACACCTCGTTGGTGCTGACCAGAAATGCGTGGTTTAACTCGACCATCCGCATATAAACTGCTACTAATGCTTCTCCGTAGACTCATTATTCTTTCATTTTGCACGTCGAGGTGATGGCGTCTCCTTTGCAACGAGCTGTTGGGAGTATTCAGCAGAACGACTACGCAGCCCGTATGCTTATTGATCTGACACGTATTCTCACCCCAGTGATATTGCTGCTTTGTAGTTGTAGTAGCCGTTGCTGTCGGATACGACTATAGTGCGTAGCTCAAGTCTGTATGGCTTTTCTTGGTGTCCGACAACTTGCACCAACAGTACTCACATTCCCCGATGAGGTGCGCCACATGTAAAACCAATGTTATACCGGCTGACAATATCTTTAGATCGATTATATCTGGGTCGGTGGACGCCATCCCTAGACCAATCGTGAATTCTGAAATGTATCAGAACCATCGGTGGACAAGTGTATCCACCCTATTCTTACTTGTATGTCCTTAACCCTTGCATGGCTTCCTTCGGGGCTCGCTGTCCTTGATATTTAGGCTCGCTACTCTGGCATGTGCTATGCTATGTATGTATTATATGCTCGCGACAATCAACCCCAGTTGGTTTCTGACTAATCCTCTAGCCTGATTTCCTTCTGTATGTTCAAGATCACGGGTTACATGGTAATTGGCTGAATCGATACGTTCAAAGGGGGGTCCTCATTTATTCCTGGACCCATAGAGGTAATTCCTTGTGTTACACATCTATGGTTGGAAGCTGTATTGAAATGGATTCCCTGCTGACAGCTGTGTGTATTTCACATCATCTATCACCGACTTATGTTTTTAACTGCTTGGCCATGGTTGGAACTGTCGAATAGCTGTATGTTCACTTTGCCATTTTATTTCATACTGCTGAAATACATCCCCAAGGCATTGCAACTGATGATATTGGCGATTGGGCTATGTTAATTTTTTGGAGCTCGGCAGAATGTAAGATATCATCTTCACGTTTAACTAGCAGCTTACACCGGATGATACAGTGGCCATGGTTCTCCGTGTATGGGCAGTGTACAAGCGGTCAAGCCTTATCCTTGGATCACTTATTGTACCATATACCATTGAGGTGGCCGCCTTTATATGCGCCTATATCAGAAATGTCGTTCGTCCACTTGAAGGTATGAAGCAATAGAATCTAGTGTACTCACTATTTGACGTGCTCCTAGAACAAAGTGTTGGTCATGTGCTCAATTTATCATTTTGCCAATGCAAATTAGAATCGGATGGCATGTTTGTCATTTTGGATATCCTTATGAGTGGTACCCAGATGACCCTTGGTACCCTGATGTGTTTGTTATTCATCATTCAACTCAAAAGGGAATCGCAAGAGACGTGTCCAGCAACGGTGGGCATGCAATGTGGCCAATACATGACCCTTCTAATGAGAGAAGGCATGATCTACTTTGTGGTGTACGTACATGTTCTACTCTTCCCTCCGTTTCTTTCCTCCTAATGAGAGTTGCCGCAAGCAGCGTGCTGGTATACGCAATTTATGATATGTTAACGGATACAGGACGTTTATCGCTGTCCGGATGGCAGTTAGCCCCGTTGTGGTTTTTGGCGGCCATACCCCCGTACACACTCGTTCCCCGATTCATTTTGAATCTGCGGGCAATGCATGCCCGAGACTTGCAAGGTCGACGTGGAAGCGACATCGATATCGCTTTTGGGTTCTCGTCTGAACAAACTTCCGCACTCATCTTCGCGATCCCTGGGGACGACGCAGAATTACAGGGACAGGGTGAAGAAATGGAGGTGGATATAATGCAGAACGAGGTATTACGAGAGGGGCAGGGGGCAGAAATGTCTGACGAGGGCATTACGAGTGTGTGATGGGATCGGCAATAGGGTCGGGCATGGCTCTTTCTAACGCTGCAAGTGCGCTGGCGCAGCATATCGAATTTGTGTATGTATGATCGTGTCGAGTAGCTCGTGATATGTGCTCTATCCTCTCGATTGCTGTACGCACGGAGCGAGTAAATGAAGACGAAAACTGGCCGTGAACGAGATACGTATCATCACGAATTGTCACAGGCATCGATGATAACTGCATAAAAATTGAACTGTAAATTGGTATCGAAGACAAAAGGAAAGGATACTATTCGACCTACTGTACGTTGGTTCCTGTGCCGCTGTAAAGAGAGGACGACCAGTATGATGACGCATGCGCAAAACATAAGTGAGCAAGGATGAAGAAGGCGGCCCGTCGAGGAGGTTACTGCCGCAATTACTAGTGATCATCGTTCGCCTCCCCGAAGTTTTCAAACGATCGTCGGAAAGTCGTAGCTGTTCGGCCGTGCTCACGAGATTGGTTGTCCGCAAGCAAGGTTGAGGTGTATGTTTCGTCACAATTTCCCCGCAGCAACAAGGACGGGCGGGATCTGGGTCACCGCCATGCAACACTGAGAAAGAGGGTGGCAGACCCTGGTAGCACCTGAGTCCCAACTCTATAGGAATTTCGAGCCGGATGGGTGAAGAAGAGGCTGAGGGAGCTGAGTGACGACTCCCAACTCGTTACGCATCTTTTCTTACATAACAACAATGTAAACGTCCGGCTTTCCATAATCAGTTGATGAGAGGTTTTCGTGGAGTGGCCCGTCAATTGCAACTGTCTTCTGAAATACCATGATTGAACCTCTTGCGTTGTTAGCCTTTCCCGACACATCAATAAAACGCACAAATCTCTTCATGCGGCCTTGTAATCGCCCAAGTCCCCCATCGCATTCCACAAAGCTTACGGAACGACCAACAAATTTGTTCAGACTCGCAAACCAGTGCTTTTCATGGACAATTTCGTTGCGCCGTTGTGGTTGTCAAAACGGGTTTTACGTGAGACAGAGGTATTGGGCATACGCCCAGAAGGTGCGTATACCCGGTCTACGATTTGTCGAATCCCTCATGAAGTTTTTGATCAGGTTGTGGGGCAGAAAGCATTGCCGTTTGGTTCATCGCTCGTTTCCTGAAACCTTTTGAATTGCCCACTTTGTCCTTGGTGAAATGGTGTAGGTCACTTTCTATGCCCCATCGACTTTCTGTGATCCTGTCCCGCAGTCAGCGTGTTGCTCAGCGAATGCGGGTATCACCCCAGAAGCTGGCTCAGAGACGGCCCCCGACGTCAAAGCTAGCCTTACCACCGGCGACAACCTCGACCTCAGCACATTCAGAAGCAGGAGCAATTCTGTACGTGTTCTCAGGTCTCCTACGCTCATTCGTATTCTCATGTCCGACAGCGACATGCACTCTCGTCCCTCTCCCGATTCTCATCGTACAAATGGCTGTCCAAAACGGCTGCATGATTGAGATGACTCGACGCGGGGGTTATTTGGACCGAGCGGAAGGACCCGCCCACAATTCGTACCTCTGCCGCATCATATCTAGGCGTTCGGTCGGTAATGCACGAGGATCAGTTCTGCCTGAGGCTGGGACGGTGAAGCTCTACTCGTCCCAAGTGATCTCAGACGTATGTGCTGTGCGCGCGTCAATTAGCTCGACTCAACGGTATGTATATGTATTTCTGTAATCATAACGGTAACTCACTTGGTCGCTAGCGATGTAGGCGAGAGGCATTTCAACATGCTTGCACCTGAACAACAACTTGGAATACAGGGCTCGCTATGTGGCAAGGAACACTTCCCTCCGAAGCCACATACAAGCAGCCCCAGGAAGACCGCTTTCACGATAATCTGTGTCCGTCCACATGATGCCAATGCACGAATGACCTGGTGCAGCCGTACATGAATATTTCCGTTGTTTCTAGGGTCCTTGCAGTGTACCTGCAATGTGCAATTGCGTCAACGCGTATCTGTTGGCACAAAAAATTCCAACACAAGAGTTGGATCGAGCACCCAGATGTGACGAAAGTTGGCCGAATAGTCCCACATGAGCCAATGGGCCAACGTAGAGGAGAGGAGGCCGAAGAGGTCTAAAAGACGGGCGACCAAAGTGCGTCAAGACGCATTGAGTACCAATCCGTGTCAAGGGAACTCGGCAGGACGCTCCAGGTATTCGTTGTTAATGTGTCATTCTCCCCAGGTTGACAACTGACGCTCAGACTCGCAGATGAATCGATCTGTACGAATTCGGGCAACACTTTGCAACAACCTGCGATTTGGAGTTGAAAAACTATTATGAGTCCGCGCCACTCTGGGATCGTTGATGTCGCCGGAATTCTCATAGATGCTAGGTGATGTTCGTTGTCCCTCTTAGGGCTTTTATCCTCACCTTCGTAGTTCTTTGACACCTACATTCTCCACTAGGGGAGCCCCATCCAACATGTTCGCGCGATGTGCTCACCAAGTTTGATACGAGGATATGCCAGTAAAGGTACTAGCCCGAACAACTCGAGGTGTTGTCTTGTTCAAGAATACCTCCAGCAATTATTGTCGCTCGTGATTCCAGTTTAAAAAGTGGATGCCGCCTCGTATGCACTGGAAACGGGAGGACACCATGAGGACGAGTAGTGGTGAGTTACGAGACAAGGGGCATTGCGTGGTCGACTGATTGAACCATGGGTACAAAGTCAACTTATGTGAGGCGTCGGAATCTGGCAATGGCAACGCTTCCCAGGAGTCGTGAGTATTCATGTCATGTGGGTTTGATTTGTTTCTTACTTTAGGGTGGACTGACTGAGATCTTGTGCCGGCAGATAAGGCTGTGTGGAATATCGGCGGAGATGATACAGGGTACGATGACGGCGGAGATGAGACGGGATAAGAGACGAAGCCTGCGTGGAACATGCGTCGTGTGTATGTTATTTGACCAATTCCTAGTTTCTCCTCAATTAGCCTGGTTGATGATGGACGATGCATTTATTAGATCGGCGTCTGATCCATGGAAAGACCTATGAGCTGAACACTGAACAGGACGAGAAACGTGATTAGTGCTGGCGGCGATGTGCAAGTATGAAAAGGGTGACAGAAGCTCTCCTTTACGCTACATGTGATTGAATTCGTTCTATTCACAACGAAGTGTTAACAGTTGATATTTAGTGGGTGCGGGGCGACCTCACCTGGCTATGCATTCTGGATTGAACTCAAGTATCCTCTAGGGCTGGGTCCCGTCCCAATCTGGCGAGAAGTGTATTGAAAGAAGCAACGATCTGCGATATGGTTCCCAATCCTGGATTCCATTTCCCGTGGGGCTTCCTCGTGGGACGGTGGGGAGGGGGTAATGCTAGGATGACGAATGAAGAGCGCAAAACGGTGCGTCGTGTGCTGGATGGTGTCAAAGCCGGTGATAACGTGGGTGTCTGTGATTGGAGAACGATAGCAGTAATGACGGTAGACGTTGGCGTGGCAGCGAGCACAAAGTTGCATCCCTGAGGAGAGGAAAAATGGCATGGACAAGTGCCACCCTCTGTTGCTTTTGTTCGTCGTATGCTGAGTGCGTCCATTCCTCGTTCGTGGGGCGCTGATCGGAAAATTGGCCAGCGACCGTACACATCAACATCGATATCGGCGAAGATAAAGATGACAACGTTGAGAGAATTACTTATATTATGTATTGAGTGAAGTAAGTATTGCTGGCACATTTCCGTTTTCTACTCTGGTTTTCTCCGACCACGACAGGGAGCTGACAATCAGGTTGAACCCCGCAGCTTTGCCGGCACCGTGTCACTCTCTTGAGTGTTTCAAGTGAGAGCAAGCCCATGTCATCGGAAGGGAACACACGTTCCAGTTGAACGTCGGGAACGAGACGTCGAGACTACCTCGCAGTTGATTACTTCTTTACTACCATGAAAATTTTTGGATACCTTGTAATGCCTCAACCGGTACTTGGGGTGAGTTCTCCCCTACCTGGCATCGTTTCATTCGAAGATTCAATATCTGCCGTAATTAAACACCGTTAGACGGTTATCTCAGTTATATATTTGTGGTCAACCGCCGAACAGCACCAGAGTGAATAACTCGTCGTCGATCTTCACACAAGTCTCTCCCGCTTGTACGGTGTCAGAGTTCATGGCTTCTCTACAGCAAGTTGTCGAAGGCATTCTGCAGCAGAATTACGTGTCCCGTATGTCTACTTCTGGTGCTCTCTCTATATCGATTTGACTGCTTCTCAGTCGGCATCGTCGCCGCGGTGGGCTATGACTACGGTAGGTAACAAGTATCTCTATACATTCCTGCGCGATATTTGACAAGTTTCGACATGTCAGTGCTTACGTTATCCGACGAGGTATTCCACATGTCGACTTCCCAGATCCATTGACTAACAATCTTTGCAGATAGAGTACATCTGGGTCAGTTGCATTTCTTTTTTTTTTCTAGCTTATCGTATGTTCTGAATTAGTCCTAGAATAAGCCATGGACACGAGTTTCGACGTTATTTGTTCTAGTATGTATTACCGTGTTTTTCATCAATCACAAGACTTATCATTCTCATACCTAGGTCCGTTATTGTGGGTTGTGTTATGTCATGTACGTCTATGTACGTCTATGTTCGTTGCGTCGAATTACTGTTGGTCCTTCACCACAGGATTAATACTTTCTGTATGTCCGAAACGGTGCATCCAATGCTTTTGAACTGACCCGCTATGGTCTTATAGTGGGAACTTCTTTCTTTCCGGGTCCTGCAAAGGTGATATTTCGTATGTCGATCGTCAACTGATATACTGAGACTTTTCATCGTTGGTAGTCGTATGCTTTCTTTACGCTGACGTTACCCTCACGTCGTCTAAACGACCTTGCTCGAACAGATGTGAGCCCATTTTTCGTTCTTCCAGGTAGCGACTCCAACGATGCGCCAAAGGTGGAATAGCCGTCAACGTTGCTAATTGGGCTAACCTGGTTTTTTGGTGTGCGGCGGAATGTAAGATTCGTCATGCACTACATATAAGATGACGCGTCTGATTAGTGAATACAGCAACCATGATCCTGCGTGTGTGGGTGTTTTACGCTAAATCTAGGGTCATCCTCGGGGCTCTGCTCGTACCTTATGTCACCGAGACCATCGGACTTCTGATCGCTTGCATTGACTTTGCCGTTCACAACAAGGAAGCAGGTATGCAAACCACGCCCTTGTGCTACGTACAGTCTCTAATGGGATGTGTTCATTGATGGCATAGTGAATACTACACTAGCGGTCACTATCTGCATTTCTCCATATAATCCTGCCACTCCTTATATACTTATGAACAGCGCTCAGCTCGTTCTTGGTACACTAATGTGCCTACTTTTTGCCGTCCAGTTTATCAAGGTATCATATCGACGCTATGATGGAATAAACCGTCTTCATCCGAACCAGTACATCGCACTCCTAGTGAAGGAGAGCATAATCTACTTCCTGGTGTACGTACACGCCTCACTCTCCGTGCTTTCGATACCTTTTAACGGATCGGCATTTGAAAAAGGATCGTGGCGTACGCGATCGTCGGTATACTGTACGACGAGGTGACCTTTACGTCGAGCGCGCTGCAGATGCTCCCAGCGTTGATATTGGGAAACGTGCCCCCATACACGCTCGTCCCTCGGTTCATTCTGAACCTGCGGAGCATGCATGCGCGCAACGTATCGGACAGAAGCGAAGGGCTCGATGTCGCGTTTGGCTTATCATCGGAACCGGACCGAACAGCTGTCAGGAGCTCGCTCATGTTTGCGGTGACACTACGGGACGGGGGCCCAGGAGTGCAGAGGGAAGGCGTCCAGATGGTGGACATGCGGGATCGTGGCGGTGCACGACAAGAAGGGTGATACGCGCGTGTACCAATGACCGTCCGCCGCGTCATGGGATATTTCTTATCATCATCAACTCGTGCGCTCAGATGGCCTGTCATCCAACCGCAGAAAATTTGTGCTCTGCTTGCAGCTCCGACCTTCCGGTGATGCGATCCTCGCACATTGTCTTATCTTATCTTGTTCAAGTACGCCCTGGGTTCTATGACGATGCCCTGATAGGTTTTGTCCACTTACGTGTACTTAGTGATTGTCCACCGAGAGTTGTCCGTCATTAGGACCCGGCGTAGAGACTGTAAATCTGCGGTTGTTCCCCGCCACCAGCCACTCCCAGTGGTCCGACCATAGCACAGCACACTCAACTCCGAAGGAGCCAAATTTCTGGCTGCATATTCCCACTTCTTGTGCACAGGCGGTCTCAAGGGAATCCAATGAACAAATACGCTCTGGTGAGCTTGTGCCTTGCGCGTCACTCAACCTTGGCAGTGCATATATACATGCATCTGTACCGTAGAATTACTGGTTGACCACGGAGAACAGTTATGACTTGCTCCTGCATTCCCCTTGTCTTCCGACTGCGAAATCCTATGCGGACTTCGACGGTCCGTAACAGAAAGTATCAAGCTCTGTTCCCAAGTTTGGTTCAAGAGGCCGTTTACTGGATACACACACGAAGGAAAGAGGTCAAGAGGCAAGTGGTGAAAGCTCGGCTCCGATCATAACAGCAGCTCTGGGACCGGGAAGGGGGATCCTGTTGGCTTTTTGTTCCCCTATGCTGCTATTGTGTGGGGTAAGTGGACCCTCCTCAAACATGAAACCGACTCAAAATCTTCAGATTAAACTAGGGACTAAGATTCGACGTCGACGTTATTCTGCTTACATAGTCGTCCCGCGGTTTTCTTGAACTTGTAGGAGATGTACGCTCGCTGCCTGCAGGAGATGGTGAAAGGTGACAACGAGGCGGAGCGGGGCAAGAAGATTCAGATGGAAGAAAGGGAAAGCGTCAGTGATGGTGCTGAATAGTCTGGTGACCAGCCCGCTATGAGGCCGCCGCGTGAAGAGGCAGACCGTCGATAGACGGTCTGGTAAATTTCGTTCCGATCCGAAGGGGGTTGCGGATTGATCGGTGCACGTGATAGAAAACCTCGATTTGGTCAATAAAAAAACTTATAATTATGCTGATGAAAATAAAAAAAGTGTTATTTTTGCGAGTGAACGGATCCGGAGAAAATAACCCCTAACCCATACGTTGAATGTAGTACTCATGCAGTCCCCTTGACGTTCGCTTCCATGGACATGTCTCCGTTCGTAGATCAAGTCCTCAGTACTCCCGTGCATCTTTTACGCGATGTTGCACGCGCTCGCATTGCCAACCGGCTTCCCGACGACTACCTCTCGCTCTGAACGATCAAGACAAATCCGATGGTCTCAAAGCATGCATTATCGTCCATTTTCTAAGATCAGGACTGGTCGTTCCGCGTGATTTTCAGCTTCGAGCCGCACTGGAATCTCTCAATGTGCGCGATTCTATTGTCACAGCAGGCACCGGGAGCGGAAAGACGCTTTGCATTCTGATTCCGCTGTTACTTCGACCAAACACCATTTCGATCACAACATCGCCTCTCAAACGTCTTCAAGCGACTCAGGTACAAGAATACCATTTGCTATGTGATACCTATATTTGCTGTTTAGGTGTGGAGTGCGAGAAATACCACATCAAGACAATTGCGATCAATGAAGACACTCCTGGCGACCCAAAGCTCTGGCAGGTATGTCTAGATCTACTTCCCTTCAACTCTCTCTGCCCGATCGAACGTCCTTCCTTTGTAAGTCTATCTGCAACAGCGACTATCAACATCGTACCAGACTGCACCTTGGCAGGAGCGCCTGCCCGTTGCTCCACAAAGATTCGAGGTGCTGATGTTGATGTTATCATAGCACATGACATGGGGACGTCTTGCAACTGTGATCGCTTGGTCCACACAGTGAAAAGTGAGATCGCACAGTAAGCTTGTGAGCGATGTGAAGGAAGCAGCAAGGCCACATTGGGCAAGTGCTTCGATTGTCTGGCAAGATGCTCCATTTGTCCGCAAGAAGAGTGTAAACAGAGCAGCAAAATACAGACTGGAGTTCGAGTGAACTTTTGCAAGTTGGGTGATGATGACCTGACATGGCTATACCAAAGAAATTTAGACAGAGTTAAAGTACAACACCTAATTTGACTCATACAGTATGTGCATCCTTGGTAGAATTTTCTCTGATCGCTCGAGCCGTCTGGGAGGCGCTCAAGAGTATTTTCTTCAGAGTTAGAGCAAGAGTCACCATCGCAGTTCCAAGTCGTGAGGAAAGACTCCAAGTTGCAAGAAACTCAGGCGTGATTTCCTGCATCGTCAAGCGCATTTCATCCTTCATGCCATCCATCTCGGTGGACACCCTCCATGAGACATAATCGATCGCGTGAGGCTCCATCCAGGCAGATATCTGTGAAAGGCCTCGAGGGTCGCTAATGATGTTGTCAAGAAGCCGGGTGAGATTTGGAGTATCCCTGGGGCTATATATCTTGCCCCGAATGACTGAAAAGTCTGGCTGAGACGGATCGAGAACAGTAACGAGTGCAGTTAAGAGCGAAAGACGACTCAGATAGAGAACCTTTATTGCCCTTCTAATTCGTTCATTTGAAGATATTCGTTCTTTGCGAGACCGGTCAAGATTAGCTCCACAGTCCGGGCAGGTATTTGGTTGCACAGGATTTTCTTCGAGATCAATATCCATCGTGACCGTGGATTGCGCAAAGGTACGAGTCGAACAATCGATCGTGCTTACATCAGCCGGATAAGGCTTATCTTTTTTGCTGGACTTATCATCGACTTGTCCTCTATCCACGTGGACTTTACTATGTCCAAAACGAGGTTTTCTATCACGTGCACCGATCAATCCGCAACCCCCTTCGGATCGGAACGAAATTTACCAGACCGTCTATCGACGGTCTGCCACTTCCCACGGCAGCCTCATAGCGGGCTGGTTACCAGACTACAGGTATGTGCCTCTCCTCGATAATGTCGCCCTTTGCCAGCTTGCCGTCCAGGGTTTGCTTTGGGTTTTTTGTATCGGGCTTTGATGATGCGGGCAGGGTTGGGTTGTCCAACTCGCACCAGCTCTGAGAAGGCATCTGAATCAGTCATGGTGGCACTGAAGTATTAGCCCCGCCCAACCTTTTTTTGGCATGTGCGTGATAATACGTGTCAGCGCGTTTTGGGAACCCAGATGGAGGTGCTTTTTGTGGCGTGAACAAGATGATGAAGATAAGAGTCGTACCTATCCTCCTCGTCAAGAACAAGCACCAGAGTTCCTTGATGGCCGTGAGGATTTTCCCTTTGCCCAGCATGGGCTCCTCTACCTGGCTTGGTGTGCAAGAATCGTTGGATGTCTCGAGCCGGAAATGACTTATCGGGGATGAGAAGAAGCGGTGGGGGCTATGTGGACCTGGAGATTACGGAATTAATTAATGCATCAGGGTGGCAAGCTCTCTGGATGATGCACGTCGGAGCGCTCTCTACACATGGACGACCTCGATCACCTCGTTG
>JBBPUI010000691.1:0-16696 GCA_038094615.1 Heimioporus aff. retisporus
GTCCATGTTTGATCTGAGTCTCATCATTCAATCTGCACAGCACCTACATGATTCTAAACGGCGCGCAACAAGGCTTAGCTGGCTTTAACGTGGCTAGCGACCCGAATTTCAGCGCGCACCTCTACGACCCGTCGAGACCTGTTGGTCAACGGTTTTCCATCCTCGGTAGTACGATCGTCGCGCGGATGTATCACTCTGAGGCGACGCTGCTTCCAGACGGCCGTGTGCTAGTCTCGGGATCTGATCCAGAATCGCCCGTCTACCCAGAAGAGTTCCGAATCGAGGTGTATGTCCCGCCATACTTGACCCAGGGCCACAGACAGCCGACATTCACGATCGCCCAGACGGACTGGGCGTTGGGTGGCAAGTACAATATCGTTGTTACACTATACCAAGGCACGACGAGCACAATGCGAGTGTCGCTCATTGCAGGTGAGTCCGATCTTGCATCGTCGGCAACGCGCTGACCGAACGGACAGCGTCCGCGTCTACGCACGGCAATATAATGAGCGGTGGTCGGATCCTATTCCCCGCGTTTTCATGCTCTGGGACGACATGCACGATCACGGCGCCGCCGAATGCGCACGTGTGCCCACCAGGGTGGCACCAGCTGTTCGTTCTCGATGGACCGACGCCGTCGCACTCGGCGTGGGTGCGGATCGGGGGCGATCCGGCGAAGCTGGGAGACTGGCCGCCTTTCCCGGACTTCACGTTACCTGGCATTTGATTTGTGGACTTTTGGTTACTTCCTGTTATTTATCCAAAACTGCTTGGTGTAGAAAATTTTGGGCCTTTTGTACTTGGACGATAAAATTCGTCTATGGATACCCTTGACCAAAGAAGAGACGATACCGTTGTCGAAAATGGTCGCGCTTCTCCGTCCCTATCGTCGTACGAGACTAGCTTCGACGTTCCGACCAGCGTTCAAATCTGTTTCTCTCCCTTCCACAGCGTTTTGGCCATCGTTTGAACATCACGGCACGACGTCAATCAGGGTTGAGGACGGGTCATAGACTTATTGTCTTCTCAGTTATAGATAGTTGTAGTAAGTGGCGTAGTAGCTCAGCCCTAGTTGGGTGACCAAAAGGGGAAGCGCTGGGGCGACTCAGCGTTCTGTTCGAAGCAGCGTCGACATGGCCAATATAGTTTAACCCGCATTTCCCCCCATCGCCTCCGCTTCATGTCCAGCCCGGCACGAAGACCCAGCGGCCGCAGCGTTGCGTCACTGCATTCAGCTCCCTGAAGGCTCTCGGGGCCCACGACGCTCGATTTGGATGGCATCACGGCATGGTTCATTATTCAACGCGGTCACGATCTCGTAGTAGTCATACACAGACCACATGGAGCGCACACCCGCCGAGATCCGATGTCAAGGGGATCCGGACCGGACGTGGACCTGGAGGCCCCCGAGGGGCTTGCCACATCATCATGCACACGGCAGATCATGGGACTCCAACTTTGTTCGAACGTTGAGGGTGTTCTTTTTTTCTTCTGTTGCAGATGATATCTTGCTGGTGCGTTCATTAGGCGAGTTCGGACTTGTGTTTCGTATGGTTCGATGGATCTACAGCGAGCGGCGATGCGACTGCTTGAAAACACCGGGGCTCAAGTCTGCTCGATGCGTCTGGCCTGTCACAGGTTTCCACCCCAAAGAAGGGCATCTTGGACCGCGGACGCGGCTCAACAGACCGCCCCGCATCATTCCCTCGATCAGACAAATCAGTGCCGGTGACCACGCACATCCCTTCCTTTCTTTTCCGTGCAAGCATCAGCATAAACACATGCAAGGTGTTATCCATTCCAGGTACCTGCGTATTTGTTCTGCCCGGGGTGCTCGACCTTCATGTTATGGCGACCCTGAAACCCTTGGCGCAATATCGGGTCGGCGGTTCAGAAAGACCTCGTCGTTTCTACGTGCATTCATCTCACCTTGTCACGCTATGTCAAGTCAGTATTTGTCCCTCGACAACTATTCCAGCCTAAAAAATCTCGTGTCGTAGCTTACTCACGTGGAGTCCTACGGAATCCAGAGCAGACGTTGTCAATCTCCTTGTTCCTTGTTTGGGCTCATTCAGTTAGTCTGCCATTAACGTGTATCCTGTATCGTCTCATGTCCCTGAGTGGCAGTGATCGTTTGCTCGGCTTTCCCGTTTTCACCATCATAAAGTTCTTTCTCGGAGTCCCCAGTCGATATGGGCGCAGAATAGATGAGCCCATAAGATGAACTATACTTTTGGAGAAGGTTAGCATGATGCTTATCACACCGTCCACAACCCACAACTCTTTGTCCCTTCGGCACTTTGGCAAAAATCTCGAGCTCCCATCGATGTGCACCTTCCTTGTGGGAATAACCACATATCTGTCCCGTCCATACGTTTCGTCACGTCGACACCTGTGACCTGCGTCTGTTCGGCTTCGCTTCTGAGGCGCTTCGCTCAGGGCCGGAAGCGATTATGTAGGAGTCCCGAAGGGCCATTCTTACCATCTATAGATCGACATCTGGGGCAAAGATACCCGGTAGGTGAATGGAATTTCATCAGCCTGGTGGTTTACAGAAGTGCGACAATTTCACTGGCAACCCTCGACGTAGCGCGGCCGCGGCCGCAGTACTGCCTACGGTGTACCCTCTACGTCCGTTTGCGCGGGTTCCAAAGCATTATTAACTCACGAAGACTCTGTCGGCGACTAATTGTGGAGCTGTTCGTCGCCCACAAGGCGGTGGGCATAGCAGCAGTCGGGCCTGGTCGCCATGATCCGTGCGCGCATTGGGTAGGCAGGGCCACTGCGAGGAACGGTAGCTGGAAATGTATGGAGGGGATGGACGGATCATCCAAGAATAGTGCTTGTTGGCGCTGTTGGATTGCCAGAGATTACTAGTTCAAATCAGGAACGTCCACGCATGGGAACAATTGAGAAGGTCTGAACCTCAATCATTGTAAATCGCATACCTGTTCTGTGCGTCGCCATTCGGTCTGCCTTTTGTCACCATAGCGAATTTGATTCGAGAGATCCTATGAGTACGGTAATAACACTGACACCGTGTGAAGTATACACCGTGAATACCAGCACTTCAAGAACTGAAGGACGAAATCAATTTCAGTGCAAATGACCACCTTCGAAATTTAGTATTGCCACTATTGAAAAATGACAGAATGAATTTCAGTACAAACCTATACACCAAAACGGAATGAATCTTAGTAACTAGATATACTGAATTCAGTACACACGTGACCGAATAAGCAACAGGGGTAAGAGTTGTATTGCTGCTGTGGCTGTACTTGCAAGGTTACTGCTTTCTTACCGACTAGCGAGCGACGAACGAGTCCATCGCAAGGCTAGTTAACCACACCGCTCAGCACGCCGCATGTCCTTGCCATCGTCGTATCCCACACTCCCCGGCGACTCACTCAGATCAGGAGGTTTGCGACGCCTGTGCATACCGTCCAGAAAGAGTTTGCTATCGAGATGCGTTCCCAGCGTACGGGCTCCGAGTTCCAGCCAACTCGAATCTCTCAAGGACATTGCATCCAACCTCCGCTCCGGGGATTCATATAGTTCGACGGACCTAAAGCGAGCGGCGCTGCGACTCCTTGAAAGCACCAGGGCTCAAGCACGTTCGATACGTTTGGCCTGTCACAGGTTTTCACACCAAAGAAGGGCATCTTGGGCCACATACGCGGTTCGACGGGCTGCCCTGCATTATTCCCTCGATCAGACGAGTCAGTGGCGGTAATTACACATGTCCCTTCTTTCTTTTTCGTGCAAGCATCAGCATAAACACATGCGTGGTGTTATCCATTTCAGGTACTCGCGTATTTTGTTCTGCCCGGGGTGCTCAACCTCATGTTATAATGGCCCTGAAATCCGTCATCATTCGTCACGGGCGCGTGTACGAGAAGGTCATATAGAAGAGAGATAAGAGTTATCGTGAAAATGGGGATAGGAGGTCTTGAACGCGGCACGGGGTTCTAAGCCCGGCCGAACATATCCCCGAGGACACTGCCTCGGCCGACGTATGTCTCGGCTTTTTGTCAAGTCACCCTTTGAATGTTTACTGTAGGCCTGGTTTTCGGGGGTCCAAGCCCCTTTGCTGCATCTTGTGGCCTTTCCCTCCTTGGCTCCAGCAGAACCCGTGACAAACAGGCTTGATCAAAGACACCTATTTAGATATGGTGTGTCCGACGGCACACAGATCGAGTATGATGACTTGATTGATCACAATTCACTGCCTATGTACGTGAGGTTTTGAAATGCCAGCGCAATGCAAGGAACGTGCCAGTTCTTACTCGTACTGAATGCGAAACTTGACGGTAGGCACGATACTTGTTCATACCGCCATCGGTTTGCAAGGCCCAGGTCCGTACAACCATTGATTATTGACCGTGGGGCTAGTGGGGCTTTTGACTCGTTCTGGCAGACCGTGTTCCCCCTGACGCTCGTTACGCGTCATCAGTGGCAAAGATTGATTGAACAAATGCCGCATGTGTTACACATCTACTGGTACTCATACTACTATTTTCATCAGGTTTGGAAGCCACGTCATTGAAGTTCGAACCTTAACTTGCAACTCTTCCCCACCCCCTATAGCACAGTATGCCATTTTCAAGATTGTCAAAAAGTGTATGGCTGGGTATATCATTGAATGCGCCGTGACCTGGTGACCGCCAACGAAAGGGGCAGGCAGCGCGCCCGACGCATGTCACGCTTTCCTTTCCCGAGTAACAAGTTGGAAAGTCCTTTTTAGTCAGGCTCGTTCCACGGCTCACACCTTTCAGTTTGGCAAATATGGCCTGTTTGTTGATGGGCACTCGTCCGGGTTCGGGAGACGATAGATGGCTGGCTCATCGTTGGTGTATGCGTAGGGCGGTGATTCGGATGTATTGCGGCATGCCAGAGTAAATATTAATCGTGGCGTGGTGACCAGGCTAGCATGTAATTGCATAGGGGCCTGCTCGGCTCCAGCACTTCGACGGCCTAGATCGGTAAAATCCGAGGCTCGTGAGAGCACTTCGAAAACAGACTCGGAGGCGTATTAAATCTTACTAATTATAAGATAATAGAGATCAAACAGGAACCTGTTTTCTTTAGGAATTTCCTTAGGTACGGCAACATCTGGGAATTGACTTTTGCTGACTTTCCAGTTCCCAGCTTTCCCAAATGCTCGCGCAGAGATTGAACTTTGTTTCAAGCAGCGCTTAGCGGCGGGCATCACGCCGGGTTACTATTCTCTTCTGATAGCTTTGCAGGCCAACTTTGGAAAGAGGGTCACGATGGCACATCACATAACGCGTGCCACTTATTGACACGGACCCGAGATGAACAAAGTGGCACCTAGGTTAACCGAATACAGATAGGTTCGGTGTGGAGCAGCGGGGGGAGTCACCCGGGGAAAGAAAACGTGTACATACACACAGAAAATGCGCAAAATGGGTTATACTACACGTGTGTACGTGGGTAAAGCGCAATCAAAGAAGTGAGCTATCAAAACAGAAACGAAGACGAGGGTGAGAACGGGACAGAGAGGACATCGTCATGCAGGCGTAGCGGCGCTCGGATTGTTGCCTGTATTTGCAGCAGGCTCGGACGGCTTTTCCGGCAGGATCTCCGTCGACGAGGGCGCATTCGCGACAGGTATGGGGGTAGTTGTAGCCAGTCACGTGCCGCAGTAGCCGCCGTATGGATGAAAGTAGTACGAGTAGAAGCCTTGGGGGCGCCCGGTGGGGTGGGAGCATGCCCTGTTGCTACGTATTCGTGGGAGATAGGAGGGAGGGTATAGAGTTCCCTTGGCGGTCGGTGGGCGAGGTCGAATCAGACTGGGTCGTCTTGCCCCGTCGTCTCGAGCCGCTGTGGGGGGTGTGTCGGCCGCGCTGGCCATCTGCCCATCCGTGAGGAGAGGAAAACCGATTGACTCACCGAGCAGGTAGATATGCGTGCCGGACCCAGTGGAGGCGCGAAAAAGTGCTCGTTTTGGTTCTTCGTCAAGTAATACGCCATTAACGGTTGGGTCCGTGCACTCTCGTCCCACTCCAACGTCCGGCGCACTCGCCGTTACTACACACCCGTTTTTGTCCCGCACGCCCCCAGAACAAGGTTTCCCGGCACACGGCCGAGTGATCCCTGAATCGCTGTCTGCGAAGATTGGGTGCTGACAATACTACAACCGATCACTCAAAGCTCAACGTCAACAGCTCTAAGCCCTATTCGATGAACAATGTCATTATTAAATGGGGAGGTGTCAAAAGTCGCTTTCTGGTCCAATCAGAGTTCCTGCCAGGTCTCCCGTAAGTTGGAAAATGGATTCTAGAACGACAACGTAAACAGCGCTGAGACTCCCAGATCCACTGATAATACTAATGACCTAACGCTAGTGGTCTCCTGAGCGGCTCGCTCAGCTCAGTTTCCCTTTGATGGAAGCCGTCCGGCCCCGTATAAGATCCCTGTCCTGCATGCACAGGTCTGCATGTTCTCTTCAATCCTCTCTCTCTTGCTTGCGGTGACTTCCTCCGGCAAATGGCACCTACAAGGGTGCTGGAGGTGCGTCTCTCCCCGTCTCCCCGTCTCACGCTCACACTCCCCAGCGATGACCCGCCTGGCCATACACTCTCCGCTGCCTCGTTCACCGATGCCTCTGGTATGTCAGTCGACGCGTGCATCCGCTTTTGCTCCACAGGGAACCATCCGTATGAAATCGCCGGCCTCGCACACGGCTCAGAATGCTGTCCGTCCGTCCATCTCTCTTTCGTCTTTTTATTCACCCCGCATGCCAGTCTGCGGCGACACCATCCCATCTGGTGCGGCACAAGTCAGCATATCCGACTGCAATATGCCCTGCAGCGGAGATACTTCCGAGTACTGCGGCGGGTCCGGTCGCCTCAGCGTGTATTCCAAGAGTGACCCCACCACTTCTCCCGGCCGTTGCATGTACGCCGTATCTCTCGACCGGCTTTATATTCGTCCCTGACACCACCTTGCAGCGATTCTCCTTCTAATGAAGACGAGCCCTGTCCGTATTGTCCCGCCCCTTCTGACCCGCTTCTCACATGGTCTCATGTTAGATTGTGGTGCAAGCCTCGCGGATAACGGTGGGCTAGTGTCTCAAGTCGGGCATGATACATCGTGTACAGGAAATCCTTCCGAGGGATGTGACTATCATTCCCATGTCCACAAGTCCTCGGTTCATATCTCCCGGCGAGACTCGACCACTGCGAACGCTGTCGTTCCGACGATCCAAAAAACCAGTCTCCCCGGTTCCTGGACGTACAAGGCATGCATTACGTAAGGAATCATATCTGGCACTGATAGCCACATCTTACGTCATTCCTCCAACAGTGAACCGGCATCGGGACTAAGGGTATTTCCATACATGTTGGAATGGCAGACGAACAACACGGTCGACGCTTGTTTAAACCAATGCGCCTCGTTTGGCTATCCTGCTGCCGGATTGGAGTACGGAGCACAATGCTGTGCGTTTCATTTTCATTTTCTCGTCCAGCTTGGGGTGTGCGTTTGTACTAAACGCTAGATGCTAGTCTGTGGTGATCCGAGCGATGTCACAACCAACGGCGGAACGGTAGTCGCCGATGCCCTGTGCAACATGCCCTGTTCTGGGGACCCCACGCATGTCTGTGGCGCCTCATACAAGCTGACGACGTACTACTGGACGGGATCGCCCCTCTACGTATGGAATACCCCTGCGAATACTGGGCATTATCAGGTACGCCCTACACCATAGTGTACGCTGGAGAGCATGCAGCTGACGCACACCAGTTCCTCATCGGCGGCCTCGTCGTACCCCTCCTCGCGGCGGTGGGGATCAACAATAAGGTGACCTTCCTCGAAAAACGACCTTCCCCATTTACGAATTCAACCGGCGCGTACGAGCTCGACATCAGCCTCGTCGACAACCATTTATTAGCGTGGCGCGAGATGCACGTCAATTCAAACGTGTTTTGCTCCGGGGCCATTATCCTCCCTGACAAGGGCGCGCGGCAGCTCGACGTCGGCGGGTATTCGGGCGCATCGACGTATGGGGTGAGATTATATTATCCTGATGGCAAGCCAGGCGTGAATGGGACACATGATTGGCAAGAGAACCCCCAAGAAGTGTCGCTCCAGGTGGGTTGCGCAATGTATTTATCTTATTCAAAGATTCACTCGACTCGGCAGAATGGGCGGTGGTATCCGACAGCGATGATGATGTCCAACGGGAGTATCCTTGTCGTTGGTGGGAAGATACCCAATGGACCAATAGTGGCGAATCTCGAGATTCTGCCGAAACCTAAGGGTGGTGAGACACTGGTCCCCCTCGACTTCCTCGCACGCACGGGCCCCAACAACGTTTACCCCTTCGTGTTTGTCCTCCCGAGCGGGCGCATCTTCATCGGTGAGATGATTCCCCCAAGGTGAACTCACCTGTTTAAATGGATTACTACCATTCTCAGGCTATTACAACGAGGCGCGCGTACTAGATCCTGTGACATTTAATACCGTCGTCGTGCTGCCCAATATGCCCGGTGCGGTGAACAACTTTTTGGCTGGACGCTCGTATGTAATGGAGGGTTCGGGGGTGCTGTTGCCGCAACATGCCCCATACACGGCTCCGATCGGGATTCTAATCTGCGGTGGGTCGACAACTGCAGGGATTGCGTTGGACAACTGTATTTCGATCGAGCCCGATGTGCAGAATCCAACGTGGACGGTGGAGCGCATGGTACGTATATGCTTGCATGAACAGGTGTGCGAATGATGGTGACGGTGTGTGTACAGCCTTCAAAGCGAGTGATGCCATGCATGGTCACACTCCCAGACGGGTAAGTCAGGGGTGTCCATGTTTGATCTGAGTCTCATCATTCAATCTGCACAGCACCTACATGATTATAAACGGCGCGCAACAAGGCTTAGCTGGATTTAACGCAGCTAGCGACCCGAATTTCAGCGCGCACCTCTACGACCCGTCGAAACCTGTTGGTCAACGGTTTTCCATCCTCGGTAGTACGATCGTCGCGCGGATGTATCACTCCGAGGCGACGCTGCTTCCAGACGGCCGTGTGCTAGTCTCGGGATCTGATCCAGAATCGCCTGTCTACCCAGAAGAGTTCCGAATCGAGGTGTATGTCCCGCCATACTTGACCCAGGGCCACAGACAGCCGACATTCACGATCGCCCAGACGGACTGGGCGTTTGGTGGCACGTACACTATCGTTGTGACACTATACCAAGGCACGACGAGCACAATGCGGGTGTCGCTCATTGCAGGTGAGTCCGATCTTACATCGTCGGCAACGCGCTGACCGAACGGACAGCGTCCGCGTCCACGCACGGAAATGTAATGAGCGGTGGTCGGATCCTGTTCCCCGCGTTTTCATGCTCTGGGACGACATGCACAATCACGGCGCCGCCGAATGCGCACGTGTGCCCGCCGGGGTGGCACCAGCTATTTGTTCTCGATGGACCGACGCCGTCGCACTCGGCATGGGTGCGGATCGGGGGCGATCCAGCGAAGTTGGGAGACTGGCCGCCTTTCCCGGATTTCACGTTACCCGGCGTTTGATTTAGGGTTTTTTTTTCGTTCTCTTTTTCTTGTCATTTATGCAAAGCTACTTGGTGTAAAAGATTTTGGACTTTTATTTTTTATTTTTTTGGATCCTCACATATTGTCCAGCCAGGGATGGCTTGTTGTTGGACATTACATGTGCAAGTCTGTATGTATTCCAGTGTATTATATGGGGGTGTCGTTGCCCCTGGGCTACAGAGTTTTTGTAGCCCGACAAGTTGTTTGGCTGGTTGTGAAATGGTCGATCAAACCGTTTCGTATGAATGGAAAAGAGGCAATTTAGGTGGCTATGAACACTGTTCGGGTCCTAGGATGGCATGTATGCCAATTTTTGATGGACTTCACTACGACCGGAGTGGAGTGGAGCACACTTGGGGAACTTAGAATGCTGTGGGTCTGAAATTCTTCTTTGTTCTTTGTCTAAACTGAAGGGGCAATACTTCTTGCTCGGAGGGTAGGCGTAGGTTCCCGAATATTTCGCTGAACTTCATCGAGTGTGCGTTAGGCAAGGTTCCTTTTACGCAGTCTTTTCTTCCCAGCAGGTCCGATTGATTTTTGCTGCCTCTCCCTTCCACAACGTCTTTAAGCATCGTTTGAACATCACGGCACGACGTTAATCAGGGTCGAAGGCAAATCACAGACTTATTGTTGTCTCGGTAAGTTATAGATGCTTACTGTAAGTGGCGTAGCCCGACCCTTGGTCTGGCAACCAAAAGAGGAAGTGTTGGGGCGAAGCATCGCGTCAGTAGCGTCATGTCCAATATAGTTTAACTTGCCTTTTGCTTTTGTTTCACGTTTAGCCTGGCCGCCCTGGCACGGAAGCCCAGCTGCCGCAACGTTGCGTAACTCCATTCGGCTCCCTGAAGGCTCTCAAGGCCTATGACGCTCGATTCCGATGATATGACGACATCGTTCATTATTCAACGCGATCACGATCTCGTAGTCGTACACCGACCACATGGTGCGCGCGCCCGCCAGAGACCCGATGCCAAGAGGATCCGGACCGGGCGTGCACCTGGAGGCCGCTGGGGGGCTTGCCACATCATCATGTACAAGGTGGATTTGTGCGGTCCATGATGGACTGGGGTGCAACGCTTCCGCCCTATCAGCTCGGTCATGGGACGACTTCGTTCATATGTCTGGGGTATTCTTTTTTTTTCTATTGGGGATCATATCTTGCTGATACGTCCTTTAGGCAAGTTCAGACTTGTGTTTCATGTGGTTCGACGGATCTACAGCGAGTGGTGCCGCGAATCTTTGAATGGACTGGGGCTCAAGTTTGCTCAATGCGCTTGGCCTGTCACAAGTTTTTACACCAGAGAAGGGCATCATCGGCCACGGACGCGGTTCTGAGTCAACGGGCTGCCCCGCATCATTACTACGATAACATGTCATTCAAAAGAATCACTGCCACCGCACACGTCCCTTTTTTTTCGTGCGAGCGTCAGCATGAACACATGCACGGTGTTGTTCGTTTCGGGTACCCGTTCATTCGTTCTGCCCGGGATGCTCGGTCGTGTCACATGACCTTGAAACTTGCCATCACTCATCATAGGTCACCTGCATGTACGAGAAGGTCATGTAGAAGGAAAATCACAGTCATCGTGAAAATGGGGATAGGACGTCTTGAACGAAGCACGGGACTCTTAGCATGGCGGAATAGGTCGTTAAGATATCCTCGAGGGCACCGCCTCGACCGAGGTGTGTCTCGACTTTTTGTCAAGTCACCCTTTGCATGCTTACTGTAGGCCTAGATTTCGGGGACCCAAGTCCCTTTTACTGCACCCTGTCGTCTTCCCCTCCTTGGCCCTAACGGCACCTGTGACGAACAGGCTTGATCGAGGACGCCTGTTTGGACGTGGTGTGCCCGACGATGCACGGATCGAGTATGATAGCTTGATCGTGGATCACAATTCACGGCCTATGTGCTTGAGATTTTCAAATCCAAATACAACACAAAGCACGCATCATTTCTCACTAGCACCGAATGCTAAGCTTGAAGGTAAGCGACAACACTCGCGCATACTATCATTGGCTTGCGAAGCTCGGGCCTATTCACTTTTAATTATCTACCGTGGTACCAGTGGGGCTTTTGTCTTGTTCTGAGTAGCACCCAGGCTGGCGGACTGGGTTCCTCCTGAGGCTCGTTGCGCGTCATAGTGGCAAAGATTTATTCAACAAATCCTGTACGTGTTGCATTTCTACTGGTGCCCATACTCATAGGGATCATACGGGTTGTGACATCCACATGGGTGGGTGGTGCTTGTCAACACCATTCTGGCATTGTTTTTTTTTGGTGTACCTTGTGGACTACATACTGATGGATGGCGCAGTTAATGCCACTGACAATTTTGCAATCCCCGGTAGCATTGAAATTGTTTTGCCTTGCCGCAGAGACAACTATTCTTTCCTCCGAGTCAGAGTGTCGAGAAAAGCAACGATCGGTCGCCTCTCTCGCTCCCAACAGACCGCACCCCTGATCAACACGAGGAAGTGATCTAACGAGATGACAGCGATAAGGGATGCGGTGCCAGGTTTCCGTCCATTCCTGTGAAAATATGACTGTGAGTGCGTGCGGTCGTATGTTACGTCGTTATCCCAAGACCTCTGTGCCCGATCACCACTATCGCTCAGGCAAAAACATTGTCCGGTTTACAGCCACCAGGGAATCCCACAGATGGATGGATGTAACTCTGTCATCAAGATGAGAACACGAGGTCTTCAACGCGGCACAAGAGAAGTACGTCAGATCAAGGCGTTGCGTTGTTTCCCAAAGGAACTGTGTTTGATGACCTCATTATGCAATCAATGTTTTTTGTGGGTCGGGTTTTGCCCCTCGGGACCCTCGTGGTAAACTCCCCCCTTCGGCCGCATTTCCCAGTCCCATGAGTTCCGATCCTTCAGCAAATCGTTGTGCCCGACCAAAGGGTAATGCACCAATCATAGGCGAGTCTGTCGGAAGAGTTGGCTCACACCCCGCGTTTATGGATTGTCTTGCCCCAGTAGCAATCCAATTCAATCTGTTGATCTACGCGCTCGACACCACGACCTTGTCCGAGGACACACGCGCGGGTAGAGTGGAAAATAAGGGTATGTAGTAATTGGATGCGTATTTTGCTGACCTCGGAGGTCATCGATCACCGCCCATCTCGCTTGGCGCAAAATCACGACAGCGGCTCAGAAAGACCTCGCCGTTTCTACGTACATTCATCTCACCCTACCACACTATGTCAAGCTAGTATTGGTCCCTTGACAATTATTCCGGCCTAAACAATCTCGTGTCGTAACTTACTCACGTGGAGTCCTCGGAATCCAGAGCAGACGCTCGTGATTCTTCTTGTTCCTTGATTGGGCTCATTGGGTTCAAGTCTGCAATTGTGTATCTTGTGCCACCTCATATCCCTGGATAGCAGTGGTCGTTTTCTGGGCTCTTCCATTTCACCATCATAGCGTTCCTTCTCGGAGTCCCCAGAATAGATGAGCCCACAAGAAGCTACTTGCAGCCGCTTTAGTGGCGAAACCGTAATCGAAATGGTGTCAGGTTGACGAAGGAGTGGAATGAGTTGACAGGGAGCTGACTGGCGATCTTGAGAGATGTTTGTTTCTGGAGCTCGTCTGGACTGTATTTGAAGATGTTCAGGCCACCGATGTCACTACTCATTACGACGCAGGTAAGAATACATCGGGGAGGGCGACTGTTTACGTTGTTGTTCTCGAATGTCTTCGCCAGCCTACGCGAGACTCGGCGGGAACTCTGATTGGACCGGCAAACGATTTTTGGCACCTTCCCATTTATACCCTGCTCACAGAGCACTGGAATAGCACTTAGAAATGTCGATGCCGCCCCCCCAGAAGCCATCCTTCAAGCGCGTCTGATCCGAATCAATCACGTGCAGTAATAATCATAGTAAAATTTGCGCTGGCTAACCTCGCATTTTCTAATTGGCTAGAATTCCAATTATTTTGCATATGGTGTGAGAATCCGTGCCTCACAGTAGGCGCGGTTCAACGAAATTTACAAGACCATCTATCGACTCGTAGACGCGTCCGGTCACCAGACTACGTAAAAGTCTTGCAAAACTCTAGTAGCCAAGAACTATCTGCTTTTGATTTTATCGTCCAAATACAAGATGCAACATGAAAGACTGAGACGCAAGCTCACGAACTGCAGCAGATACCAACCGCACCTGCTGGGAAGGTAAAAGCAGCAGGCTTGGCTAACGCACATTCGACGAAGTTCGGCGAAACGTTCAGTAACCCACACCCCTCCTTCGAGCGAGAACCAGCCGCCGCTTCAGTATAGACAAACTCAGAACAAACAAGAGTTCAAAACCCACAGCATTCTAGTAATTCTAGTAAGCCGCCTAAAAGATGCACTTCACTTGACCCCGGTCGTAGTAAGGCTCGATGATGATGAATTGGTACATACACCACCCAAGGACTCAAAGGTTCAGGCGAGGCCCCAGGCAAACAGCGCTCATAGCCACCTAAGTTTTCTCTTTTCTATTCATATGAAACTGTTTGACCATTTCACAACCAGCCGAACCTGTCGACTCTAAAATTCTGTAGCCCAAGGGCAACCACACCACGATACGATACATACATACAGACCCGGACATGTAATATCCACCAACAGGCCGTGCCTGGCTGGACAATAAACGGGGATTCCAAAAAAAATAAAACGAAAGCACAAAATTTTTACACCGAGTTTTGTGAACATGACAAAAAAAAAACAATTTTTTTTTCACAAATCAAACGCCAGGCAACGTGAAATCCGGGAAAGGCGGCCAGTCTCCCAACTTCGCCGGATCGCCACCGATCCGCACCCACGCCGAATGGGACGGCGTCGGTCCATCCAGCACAAACAGTTGGTGCCACCCCGGCGGACACACGTGCACATTCGGAGGCGCCGTGATCGTGCACCTCGTTCCAGAGCAAGAAAACGCAGGGAACAGGATCCGGCCGCCGCTCATTATATTGCCGTGCGTGGACGAGGACGCTATCCGTTCGGTCAGCGCCTTGTCGTCGAGGATGCAAGACTGGACTCACCTGCAATGAGCGACACCCGCATTGTGCTCGTCGTGCCCTGGTGTAGTGTCACATCGATAGCGTACGTGCCACCAAACGCCCAGTCCGTCTCCGCGATCGTGAATGTCGGCTGCTTATAGCCCTGGGTCAAGTATGGCGGGACGTACACCTCGATTCGGAACTCTTCTGGGTAGACAGGCGATTCAGGGTCAGAACCCGAGACCAGCACACGACCGTCTGGAAGCAGCGTCGCCTCCGAGTGATACATCCGCGCAACGATCGTACTACCGAGGATGGAAAATCGCTGACCAACAGGTTTCGACGGGTCGTAGATGTGCGCGCTGAAATTCGGGTCGCTCGCTGAGTTAAAGCCAGCTACGCCTTGGTGCGCGCCGTTTATAATCATGTAGGTGCTGTGCGGATTGAATGATCATGATTAGACTCGGATCAGACATGGACACCCCTGGCTTACCCGTCTGGGAGCGTGACCATGCATGGCATCACTCGCTTTGAAGGCTATACTCACACCGTCACTATCGCTCACACGCCTATTCATGCAAGCACACGTACCATGCGCTCCACTGTCCACTTCGGATTCTGCACCTCAGGGGCGATCGAAATACAGTTGTCCAGCGCAATCCCTCCTCCTAGTGTCGACCCACCGCAGACTAGAATCTCGATCGGGTCCGTGTATGGCGCATGTTGCGGTAACAGCACCCCCGAACCCTCCAATGGATACGAGCGTCCAGCCAAAAAGTTGTTCACTGCACCAGGCATATTGGGCAGCACGGTCACGGTATCAAACGTCACAGGATCTAGTACGCGCGCCTCGTTGTAGTAGCCTGGGAATGGCAGCAGTCCGTTTAAGCAGGCGAGTTCATCTTAAACAAATCATCTCACCAATGAAGATGCGCCCGCTCGGGAGAACAAACACGAAGGGGTAAAGGTTGATGGGATTCGTGCGTTCCAGGTAATCAAGGGGGACTACCGTGTCACCGCCATTAGGTTTCGGCAGAATCTCGAGACTCGCCACCGCTGGTCCACTGGGTCCCGTTTTCCCACCAACGACTAGGATACTCCCATTGGACATCATCATCGCTGTTGGGTACCATCGTCCACGCTGCCAAGCCGAGTGAGCCCTTGAATAGCGAGTGCTTTGCGAAACCCACCTGAAGTGATAGTTCTTTGAGGTTCTCCTCCCAGTCGTGCGTCCCGTTCACCCCTGGCTTACCATCAGGATAATATAATCTCACCCCATACGTCGATGCGGACGTATACCCGCCGATGCTGATCTGCCGCGCACCCTTGTCAGGAAGGACAATGCTTGCGCCGCAAAACACGTCTGTCTTGACATGCATCTCGCGCCACGCTAACAGATGGTTGTCGACGAGGCTGATGTCGAGCTCGTACGCGCCGGTCGAGTTGGTAAACGGGGAAGGCCATTTCTCGAGGAAGGTCACCTTATTGTTGATCCCCACTGTCGCGGTGATGGGTACGACGAGGCCACCGATGAGGAACTGGTCCGTGTCAGCCGTATGCTTTCCTGCGTACACTATGGTGTAGGGCGTACCTCGTAATGGCCGGTATTCGCAGGGGTATTCCACACGTAGAGGGGCGATCCCGTCCAGTAGTACGTCGTCAGCCTGTCTCTGCTGCCACAGAGATGCGCGGAGTCCCCAGAACAGGGCATGTTGCACTCGGCATCGGCAACGACCGATCCGCCGTTGGCCGTGACATCGCTCTGATCACCACAGACTAGCGTCCAGCGTTTAGTACAAACGCACATCTCAAGCTGGACGAGAAAATGGAAATGAAACGCACAGCATTGTCCTCCGTACTCCAACCCGGCAGCGGGATAGCCAAACGAAGCGCACTGGTTTAAACAAGCATCGACCGTGTTGTTCGTCCGCCACTCCAACAGGTATGGGAATACCCTTAGTCCCGATGCCGGTTCACTGTTGGAGGAATGACGTGAGATGTGGCTATCAGTGCCAGATATGATTCCTTACGCAATGCATGCCTTGTATGTCCAGGAACCGGGGAGATTGGTTTTTTGGATCGTCGGAACGACAGCGTTCGTAGTGGTCGAGTCTCGCCGGGAGATATGAACCGAGG
>JBBPUI010000692.1:0-16684 GCA_038094615.1 Heimioporus aff. retisporus
GTAATCAATAGCAGTACTTGATATCCACTTTTGGTTTGTTTTCACATATTTGCAACAGTCCTACACAGCCCTGTGGATCTAACATAATAGTCTGTGTAGGTCTGTGGATCTGACATAGGAGTCTGTGTAGGTCTGTATTACTAGGTACCTTGCTGTAGAGTCTGTGGCCCTGTGCAAGTCTGTACAGCCCTGTGCAGCCAAAGGCTGGTTTGCTGATGCAGCCCGGAGAGGAAGAGTCAGGATTGATAGGAAACTGTGCAAAGACCTGGATCTGGTATGATAGGGGCTGTATCAGTGATATATGGAACTTGGGAAGTGCCAACTGAGCATTGGCATAAACCTTGCTTGCATGTGGAAACAACTTTAATTTTTTTACAAGTGATTGGAAGTTGCATAAGTTTTTTTTTTTTCAAAATCATGTGATAGTGGGCAAACAGTGGCAAAGAAACAGAGAAAGTAAATCCCACCCACCCATGAATGCACAGAAATTCATAGTGGCAACCATGAGGAATGTCATCTCTAGTACCAGTATGAGAGTCCCTATTGATTAGTCATCCATTGCTTACAAATCATGAGAACATTTTTACTTTTAAATCTGTTTTGGTTTTCTTTTGCTTACAAAACATGGGAATGTTTGTACTTTTAAATTTTATTTGTTCGTGTTGTCGTTGTGAGACAGGGGGGACAACCGACAGGCGAGAGACCTTGCAAGCAAGGTAATTTGCCGGTGGCAATGTTTCAACTTCCGCCATTCAAGTCAAACTGCATCAGATTTCGAGCTAATTTCTTCCCTTTACGCTGTCTCTTTACGCCCCACTGCCAACAATCCCATTACCACATGCGCTGGGTAACAATGCCGACGACATTATCGTTCATGGCTCCACGATCAGCGAATACTCATGAAAGCTGAGAATAAGTCATCTTGGTCCCAATGGAGCTGGCCGCTGGATCTATTTCAACGAGAACGTATGTGCTGGTAGAGAGGACATACCTACGCTTGGTTTTGCTATTGCTTGCGTGAAGGTAAAGATTCATTGAGCATCATCCCGTGACTGATTCAGAGTCATGCAGCACGAGCGTGTTATAGTATGTCAAAAATCCTGCTCGACCGTACTGCTTTGTATCGTGACAGGCGTTTTACAAGGGTGGTAGACCTCCAAGCCTCTCCAGGCACTCCAACACCAGGCCCAGCCCGATCAATCCGAAACTATCCAACCCAAAGTTATCTCCGGACGGCGTCGCCTTTTCGAGGCTGAATATCCACACGCCCCACGTCGCAGCGAGCTTTTCCTTGAGCGCGCTCTCCGGCAGATCTTCCAGCCTTCCGACGAGTTGTTCCTTGACGTCGAGCACGAGGAACCTGACGTTTTCCTTCATCGCATACAGCCGGTCAGATCGGTACCGCTTCTCTGTGCAATTGGCCAGGATCGTCCCGATCACCAGCTCTTCTTCGCGGAGCCGCGCGCCGGGTACCTTGGATAACGAAAACGTGCCGGCGATGTACACCAACTCTTCGCGGTATCCGGCGAACAAGGACGCGATCCAGGATGGTATCTGACCAGGGAAACCTGCAAGCTGGCGACGGACGTGTGGGTAGAGCACCTTGGAGATCGGGTGTTGGTCTGCATGGCCTGCATAGGGGGCAAGCGTGTTGGGTATGTCGTTCAACGTGATGTTGCGGTAGAGGTGACCGAGGGCGCGACCGGACTCATAGTAGTCTGAAGAACCGTTAGGGTCTTCGTCTGCCTTCCAGTCGGGCTTGAATTTGAGGAGCGCCCTCGGCATATCACTGATATCCACCTTGTTTCCGTTCTTGGGGTAATCGACCGCAGAGCTGTGCATCTGTGACAATTTGAGACAATCGGGGTCAAACGAGCCGAGCTTGGATGCCATGTTGTCAGTCGAGTCAGATCATTAAAACAGGACATACTTCGGATTGGTCTGTCCGTCACATAGTAAGATGATGCAATTATCTTCATCTAAGTAAGTGAACTCACCTGCGATCGTGATGTGTTTGCTAGCGACAAGTCCCTTGAGCCAATGTTAAGTGAATAATCAGGAGTAAAAAAAAAATTCATACCACAACGTCTGAATTAATGTACTCGACAATAAAGTCACACACATCGTCAATGGTACTGGGCCTGTCGAGCTTGAATGGATCCACTGAGGGGTATGAAGCGGGATCGCAGTGAACCGGCACCAGCAAATCTGCATACTGAATGACGGTATACCTATCACTGAACATATTTTGAGTACATCGTTCTCCAGAGGCATATGCGAACAGCCTACCCGTCTAGGTCACCTCCCCCCAAACCATTAGGCAGGGACCAAGTGCCTTCGACGACCATCGTTGTCTCGGACATAGGATACTGGGAAATCGGGCTCACCAGTGGAAGAGAACACGATAACATTTTTCAGTCGACCAAACAGACATGTAGTGTTTTCCGGGGGTCGCCCAATGGCATAGACACGCTGAACTGTGGTATCGTCAACGACTCGTACATTACATCGTGAAGAAATCGTTACCGTCACCAGGGTGAATGACGGGGTTTCGAAATACGAGACACATGCCTTCCAGATAACGCGGCCCCTCGTCATCTGGAGTTTGTATGCATGCTAAGGAGAGGTTCAATTCATCGTGCTCGGTTTGGGGCGTAGCGGACACGCACCAAAGATCTTGCCTTGAGGCAAGCAAAATATATTTGTTTCGCCCTTTTTAACGTATGCTGGACCTTCGTCCGCCACCCCAACTAGCATATAGCTGTTTGGAATCGGAATTCGGGCCTCGTGTTTGACGGCACGTAATACGTGGTTGATTGCGCATGCACGGAGTCGCGCAAAGAAGGGGGTATCCAAGGGCTGCTGTAATCCATCGGTCGGTTTCAGTTCTAATCCCAACGCCTTTAGTCTCCGGAGAACCGCAGCAAGTCGATAGTTGAAACATAGCTGGCTTGATTCCAACAAGTTCGCAAACTGGTCTGCAGAATCATGAGCCGTTCGTGCGCCGGCTACGACTTCCTCTTGGAGTCTCACGAACACGTCCATCGGTGCCTCGCGGTCCTCGAGTAGCATCACCAGTGGTCTATCATATGTCAAAGGAATGAGCATCTCCATGAGGAACGAAAAGCCGATACATGCCGATTGAGATAAGGAACGTTGGGCTTGCCAAAAATGTCGGCGATCTCGATTGCTCCATACTCTTCTCCAGGGACGTCGAATTTATTCATGGAAGGCCGGACACACATGTGGATGCCCTCCAACTTTGGATCCACGGAGACGACACCCTTGCATCCCAGGAAACGAATTTGGTACTGTGCAAAGAATATTACACAAGCTCCAAGAGTATGCGATCAAGGACTTACGGCGGAAGGTATGACGGAATGGAGGGTGAGGGTGGGGTTGTCTGCGCACAGGGCCTCCCAAATCCGTTCTGCCAAACCCGTCGATATTGTTCCGACACCGTCTGTGAAATTGATCCCGTTCTCTTCAATATCCGGTATTACGGACCATTCGTCTTTCCGAATGCGGACAGATGGGTCTGTTCCCGTAAAGGCTTGCTATTCAAGCAATCAATGAAGCGCGGTTACATTGGAGAGTGTTACGCACCGCCATGCGTGCCCCATATTTGGATGGACTCTTGATAACTCCAGTGAAGTCTCCGAGAGCATCGCGGATGGTTTGGGCCGTCACCAGGCCCTTTTCCTTGTGGCGAAAAGGGCTCACATACCAGACTGCATGTTCCTTGAGTGCAGATTGCGAGTACGCCAAAAGCTCGAAGCGTCTTCCAGCGAGGTCAAATCCATTCTTCAGCAGGGTACCCACATGCTCCTGGAGAAGGGTCACTCCATCGACGTCCCGATTCCACTTGTACTGGAGGCGATCCTCGTCTCGAAAGCTTACACGAAGAAAATAGTCCTCGTAGCCCTCGTATTCGCGAATGACTCTATTAGACTGAGTAATGGTCGGCCCTTCTAGGTGAAGGCGGGTCGGCGTGAACGTAACGTGATGACAGTAGAATCGTCCTCTTGTACGAGACGTTCGCGCACGTCGAGTTTGTTTCTTCAGTGCGACTTCGAAACACTCGGAAATACGCTGACCCAGGGGACGGGAAGAAGCTACCTCCACAAAACGCCGCATAATGTCACCTGCTGCGTCCCCGAAGGAACGAATCAGATTTTCAATTCTTGAGCGAAGCGCCATCAGCTCCACCGAGTTTGCGATGCCGTTGTGCAGAAGGGCCTCGACCTGAAATGCAACTCGCCAATTGGAGGAGAGAATGGACGATCGTAGCCAGGTTGCAATTTCGTTCAGCTTCTTCCTGCAGAAAAAGCCTTGACCACTCGCTTCGATGGTCACACCTTGTTTTGGCGGTTGCAGTGACGAGGTTTTGCAGTAGTCCTCGAACTTCTTAAGTACATCTTCATCACTCGTGTCGTATAGCACGATACGCAGTTGATGAGCATAGGGAGCAACGATTTCGTGCCCTGGATTCAACGATGCCACGCGATAACGATATCTTTCATTCTTTGCGCCGGGGTGGAAGATAATCTCTTTTTGGAGCTGCGGAGGGGTGAACAAATCGAAGCAGATGTCTGCCCAATATGTTTCGTAAAGAATAAGTTGACCGGAACGCATTCACTCACAAGGATTTCCAAAGTCATAACCCATCGCCATTTTATTGATGGTTGAAAATGGGATGATGATGTTCGAATATGTTTCTTCCTCCGCCTGATCACCGATCTGTATGGTAAATCAGTTGGTTTGCGGAACTTACTGTGGGATTCCTTCAAAGTGATGCATCTTACCCGAACTCGAAGACATTTATAGTCATACTCAAAGAACAGTAACCCCATGCTCCGCCGCTCAAGATTTTGGTCCCACTCGACGGAGAAGGAACGGGGAGCTCGAGGATGTGCATCCTCGGGAAGGTAGAATATACCTGTTGATGAAGGGTGAGATGCCCATGACTTTGTGGGGTGATGAACACAGACCAATCTGAACATGTGTGACGTAGAAAGAATCGCAGAGCGTATTAACCCTTCGTGCGCGATCCCTTTCGATGTCCGGATTTATGAAACGAGCCTTTTCGAGGGTGAGGGCCAAACTAGCATTGACCTGTTTTCCGGTGGATATGAACTTGAGCTTTTTGCCTCCTACATCTACGGAAATCTGATCGTTGAGACGTCGGAACTTCTTGCCGACCGGAGTCGTCAGGGACAATATTCCGCTGCCATCGTTTTGCACGCCGCCTGCCGGGCTTTTGTTCAGGCTGACCTTGAAGTTGGGCAGTCGATCCTCTGGTCCACTGACGAAGGGCCCAGGGCAGACGTGCAGAACCTGCCGCGCGATCTCTGTCGTGATCTCCCATTCATCGGCCTTGAAAGGAACGTTTCGGATACAAAACTCCATCACAGTCCGGGCGAGGGTCGTCACCAATGGCTGAGCGATAAGCGATGTCAACTATCCTTTGTTTGTCGATCTTGAGATGTTCACGGTCACGGTTTGTCGCCGTCACTCGATTGGCTGCCAACTGTCAGCAACCAAATATAACCATATAGCGTGATCATCTAAGACAAGGGGATCGTTGGCAGTTCCTGTCGAGTGGTCTTATAGAACACCTAGGAAGGGCGCTGTGCAGTTGTCGTCGCGCCCATAATGGCCAACTTAGCTCACAGGAACTTCAAAACGACAACGCGTTGACAGCGCCGCCGCCAATATTGCTACTTGCATAGTACTTGACTCTCAGGCTGGCCCCTCAATGTCAACAAACTGCCACCGTTCGAGCCATCCCGACGGAACATGATATGCTGACCGTATGCTGTAGGAAATCTCACTCAGACTTCATTGGTCACGCACAGTGGATAAGTCAGCGTCCACCAGTGCCGACCGCCAAGCTGCATTATCTGCGACTCCAACAGGCTGCTCGAATTTCAAGCATGGCACTGGTGCTCAGGTGACTCGGAGCGGACCGCAGTTACCGGCCATTACTTGTATTGGCGGACGAGCACAGTCCGAGCGGGCGGGGTTCCGCGGACAGGGCCTAACCTGTCCTTATCGGGACAATGTGGTTTCACAGCGACAATGCCAGCATCATTGGAGTCAACGATCAAAAACAGCCGATGTCGACCGTGAAATGCAGCGCCTTGGGCGCCTCCCTTGGCTCGTAATGCTCTACTAGGTTCCATCGGCCATCCCGCTCCCTGTAAGTCCCGCTGTGTATATTGCACACTATAAAGGGCCTCACAACAGCGTCAATCTCTCCGCCCTGTGATGCTTTCGCCATGCCAGGGTGTCCTATCTTTTCATGCTTTCCGCGCTACAAGGCGTACACACAGGTCAACACAATGATGTGGGACATGCGAGGCAACCATCGTGCTCAAGAACAAACGTCTTCGCATCCGCGGCATCCAGCTCCGTCCAAGTCGGTTCTTTGTGCCTACCTCCGAGGCGATATACTGACTATCATAAATCAGCTCAAGAGTTCCACCGCAGACGAGGTGAGTACCGTTTACTCTATCCTTCACCCCTCGGAGCTTAATTTGTATCCAGGCGAGCAGCGCCAGCATACCCAGCACCATTCAACCCCCTTAGTTTAGCCACTGCCCCTCCACCACGGAGGTCTGCTCACCAGTAACTTCATCTTTCGCTACTTTAGTGACACGCTGCTGATTGTTCCCTTCAGTACCCAGTAAGTGGGACTCTCGACTGAAAACAGGAACATGTTCATTTCCTGTTCCTCAGTCCGTCCTACCACACTTTCCCGCGTTCTACTGTCCCTCCTCAATTCGCGCGTGGCACTTCTCCTTCCCGCGGAGCGCCCAAGCCTGCACCACTAGTGCCAAGTCATCGCCCTGTTCCTGGCTACATTCCTTCGCAGCACCGTCCGAGTCACCATCAATCGCAGAAGCATGCGCGACAGTATTCGCATAGCGTATCAGCGACAACGCCTCGTCACGTTCACTACGCGGACGAAAGGTCACAACCGCGATCACGACAAACATCGGGTTCGAGTTCACGTTCGCATATGCGTCAGATCCAACCGGTTTCCGCTGTTACGGCGCCTCGTAATGCGTACCCTGCTGTTGTTCCGGCGTCGATCCATGGACATCGCCGCCGAGCACTTTCTACGGGAAACGCTGCTGTTCCGATGGCTGCCAATTTCGTGTCATCCCAATCGCAGCAGCGAATCCGTTCGGTCAAAGGTCACGAGTACTCGAGGTGTACGGGCCGGAAGAAGGCACTCTGTGTGAGTACACGCTATTTCCGATTCAATGCGTGCCAGGATGGTAGTTCAATCGGGATTGGACCCAGATCGGAATCAACTACATAGGTCAGAAGCGTGAGTTGCACGGGTGCATTAATGATATTAAGAACGTATATCGGTTCCTCACCCGTACGTTCTCTTTTCGTCGTACTCGGCTCGTGTTGATCCGCCGCTTTATTAGGCCAATGGGGGTTCAAAGACGGAGATATCGTTATGCTGATGGATCAGACCACAAACCCTCGTCAGATGCCCACAAGGAAGAATATGATCGATGCCATGAAGTGGCTTGTAAAGGACGCTAGACCTCATGATTCGCTGTTCTTCCATTGTAAGAAAACCACCACCGTGATTGGCTGTCGTCAACCTTGCTTATTATCCAGATTCGGGACATGGAGGTCAGATACAAGATGTGCATGGTGACAAGACGGATGGATTCGACGAGGGTGCGTCCCTCACCCGAGGCGAAAGTTGCCCGTCGCTGAAATGTTCTTTTTTTAGTGATATACCCAGTGGACTACAAGGCAGCGGGTGTGATCATTGATGACGTAAGTTGTGACCTTTTAAAAATCCTGCTTACAATAATGTCCGATATACAGGAGCTACACCAACTTATGGTTTGCGGAGTTGATTTGACTGATCAGGTTGTCTACTGATTCCGTAAAAAGGTCAAGCCCCTTCCAACTGGCTGCCGCCTAACGGTAAGATCGTATATGCTTTCCCCCTGGCTTAGCATTATCATTCAACGGGGCCATGCAGGCTGTATTCGATGTAAGGATTATTTTTGATTTCGCGTTTGCTAGCATCGTGTTAATAAGACCCTCAGTCGTGCCATTCCGGAACAACGCTTGGTACGTACCCACCATTGATGCATGCGTATATACTCGTGATCTTGCCTATCTAGATTTACCCTTTATGGTTTGTCAGAATCATCTTGGCGTCTTCGTGTCGTTGATTTTTTTCCCCCAGTATCACCATGATGGTCGGTTGAAAGAGAATCACATCGCCGAGAGCTCACGAGCAAAGAGAACAAGCTCGGCAGACGTGATATCGTTTGCAGCATGTAGGGACGATCAAACAAGCGCGGACACCGTCCAAGGAGGTGTAGCCGTCGGTGCAATGAGTTATGTGAGTGACTTTCCGGTCCCCATCTACGTTGTCCTCACCTCGGTCGATATCAGGCATTCTTGACCGCGTTGAGTAAGTGTTATGTTTGCAGGAGAGAGCTGTTCTCATCTTTGTCACAGCCAGGAAGCCAGTGCAGAGCTATTTGGAATTACTATTAACTATTCGCGATATTGTGCAGCCAAACTTTAAGCAGAAAGCACAACTATCAAGTGGACATTACATTGTACGTATTATGGTCCACGTACGCGCACACCTGGAGATGACACCCATGATCACAGGACACTAGCCTTCGATTTATCTTGTAAATTATTGTGGAATTTTGGACTTGCAGTACTTATTCTTCGTACCTAATGCAGTAATTAACCCGCTCGTTTGTAGTTACTTACTATCCCCTCGTTTCATAGTTGCTTAGCGTAGTGAATCTGCTGTAATGTGTCATCACGTGCTTTGTTTTTCGAGCGCGTTTTGTTTACGCGATGTTTGTACCGTCACCTACAAGCGCAAACAAGTTCGACTTCATTGAGGCCATCGTCGTTCTCTTCATCACAGTGCTTGCCATCGTCGACCTGCAAGCCTTGTCGATCAAGGCCGTAAGTAACTCGCTTCACCGACCTAGGTCAGTCAAACGCCAATGTTCGTTTGCTCGACACTGACCGGTCGATGCTTCCACAGAGACCTCATTATTTGCTAACACAAGGAATTCACGAGTTATTCTAGCCTTACGATTCGCTTTCGATACTCAACACGCTAACCTTGCGCCCGCCATCCCACGAGACTCTTTCGACTCGACAGTTGAACACGCTCAAGATTTTACGAACGATACCCAACTCTGACGACTTTTCGAACTTTTCTATCACGCATCTGCCATTGGCTAATTGTTTCAACATTGAAAGCTTTTTTGTTCATAACGACTTGAAGATCAAGACGGTCCTACAGTTTTCCGTTGCATATAACGACCTTTTTATTGACTAATGCCTTTACAATTGCGCTCACGAACCACCACGGACACCGCTCGCTCACGGTCTCCATCACCCCTGACTACACCTGCATCTAAGCCGCAGATCCCCACCATTTGCTTGACGACCGCCACGCCTTATCACGCCAATCCCGAAGACGACCTCTCCCGGGTCGCCCCTTGGACGACTTCTGAAGCTCCCGTCCCACTTGCACCCAAGCCAGTCGCCAATGGCGAGACGTCGCGGAAGCGCCTCGTACCTAAGAAGTCAAAGCTGAGCATCCTTGGGTCTTCTTCGTCGGCGAAACTACGCGAACGCGATGCCTCGGATGCGGCTAGGCGCACCAAGGATGCGTCCCTCAATAACGAAGACAGTGGATTCGATATTTATGTTGATCCCACGAACGACCCCGACATAGGAGAAATCCTGATGGTGAAAAAGAAGAAATCGCGCCTGGGTTTGGATGGACTGCAATGGGGGACGTTGGGCGAGGTGACCAACGTTCCGTCGGTCGCGAAACCAAAGGAGAAAGACGGGAGGAGAGACAGCCTATTGAAGTCCAAGGTGGACGAGAATCAGAAGTGGTGGAGCATCGGGCGCGGAAGAAAGGACTCGAAGGAGAAGGGGAAAGACAAATCGAAAGATAAAGAACGCGCCAAGTGTGAGTGCCTCATCTGCTTCACGGAGTCGCCTTCCTGAACACCTCTTTAGCACCTCCCCCCACGGACAAGCCCACCGACGCGCGCACAAGATTTAATTCATTGGGGTCGGGCGTCCTACTGTCGGGGCCCGTTAAAGCAAAACACTCGGACCCACCAGCGGAGACTTTACGGAAACCCACACCGCCCTCAGTAACAATGGCGCCACCAAACGCTGCGGGACCTGGAAGCGGGAAGAATTCTGTCGCTATCAGGGCCATGCGCTCCGTTCGTTCCCTTGCCCGTATCGGGAGCTGGGCTCAGCTCAGGAACACGCCAAATCCTGACCCAGCGCCAGTTTCTATGGCACCGATCAAGGACAAGGAATCCGACGGCAAGAAAAAGAAGAAAAAAAGGGACAAGGAGAAAGAAAGGGACAAGGCAAAGGAAACGATACGTTATTCTGGCAGCAGCTTTGAGGCGGGTGCACTGACCGCGAGTCCCTCTGGCTCCCGGTACGAGTCGAAGTCGCTCGGAAAGAAGAAATCGAGCATCCTCGGACTCGGCTTACCTTCGACGATCCGTTTGCCATCCTCTCGTAGCGGATCGACGGCATCCTCTGTCGTCGCGGCCAATACAACCCACCATCGTTTATCGGGGGACTCTGCAAATTTATTGTGCGGCGGTATCCTTGCACGCGGACGGTCAGGCTCTACGACATCATCTCTCCGGCCGACGTCGTCGAAATCTTGCATGTCTCGTCAGTCGTCCGGTAGCTCGGGTTCGGGTGCGACTTCTGTGAGATGGGATGAGGCGGGGTTAAAGACGGTGAAAGAAAACTGCCGGAAGGAAAAGGAGAGTAGGATCAAGGAGAAAGAGGAGAGCACGGAAAAGACGAAAAAGAGGAGCAAGAAATCCAAGAGCGTGAAGGAGTCGACGCGGAAGTCTTCGGACAGTCGAAAGCGGACCCCATTATCGGCGATATTCCCAGGGGCCGTGTCAGGGGACACCACAGAACCGCCACCCGCAGCACTCGAGGATGGCCACGAATTTATACAAAATCCAGCGGATCCATTCGGTGCCACTCCGGTGAAGCGTATCCGTCCTCGGCCGGTCTCTGAGCAACCTCTGAATGGTGGTCGACCCAAGCCGCTCCATGAAGGAGAAGATGGTAAGTTTGCATCCGGCACCATCTGAACTCAGCTGAATTGACGTAGATAATGCGGTTTTGTCGCTCCTGGACGCAGCAACCAACGACCTTGCTCAATTGATCAACCGACTCGATCTTGAGGCAACCCCAGGAAGCGTTGAGATGACCCCCATGAGCCAGCACTCGCAGTTCTTACGAGATGCGTCGGTAGATTCGCTGCCCAAGGATCAACTCTCGACAGACAGTCCTTTGCGTCGCAAAAACATATCCTTGTCGTCTCTAAGGCCTTACTCGCATACTCACTCGAAGAGCGCTGGCGTCCATCTTGGGCAGCACATCGCCCCGTGGTCACAACTCAACGCGAGCATATCGCCTTCGAAGCCGTCACCCAGCCCAATTAACAAGAGTGTGCATGAGAACACGGCAACTGTTCGGAACCACAGGCGAACGATGACGCCAGCACCTGCTGCTGAGCCGTCACCCGTTTTCAAGGCGCTTCGCCCGGCGGCGTCTCGTGTCCCTGTATCGAGGAAGGTCGTCAGCACTTTCTCGGGAGTTTCGCCATTTGTGATCAAGCCTGCCGATCGTTCCCCGTCCGCTCTGACTTTTGGCTCGGTTCACTCTAAGTCAGAGTCTCGTGGCAGTCTATCCGCCTCGCCAGTGTTCAAGAAGGTCCAGAACCTCACTCGCAAGAGGTCTTCTTTATCCCAGCACGCCGGTCTTGACAGTCACAGTTTACCTATCCCTCCTGAAGCTCGACGAAGCCTTGGGCTCGCTGGCACCATGGGCGGCTCTGTCGGCAGTATTGCCGAACAAGACAATGAAGGAAGCGATCCCGACTCTGACATCCCCAACGAACTGCAAGCTATTTTATCCAATTCGGATCAAGAAGGGGACGACACGCTATCGTATAATCGCAGGCAAGCACCACCCTCTCCAGGCTCACCCCCAGAGCTACCTTTACCGGTTCTCGACACCCAATCCTTGCGAAGTTCTCTGGCTGAAAATCCTGTTTTCCGGGCTTCAGTTACTGACGATGACGAAATTCACGCGGACATCGAAGAATCTGCGGCGTTATCCGAGGACGACACTAAGAAGTCGTTTGACTTCACCGGCGAGTTACAGAGACTCAACGAATCCGGTGCATCCGATCGTCGCAGCTTCATCGAGCAGCTCGAGAACGCGTTCCGCACCCCTGCCAAGGTCGATCTCCGTTGCGATTTTGCGGACTTGCCTCCCATCCCGAAACTTCCTACGCTGCAAGACGAAATGTCGCGGTCGGGAGAGTGTTCGTTCAATCTTCCAATTGACTACGAATCTCGGGAACTCATACCGAGCGGTTTCCCCCTCGACGTCAACGCGGAACCATCCTTGCTCCCGGGGTCGGACAGCTTCGCCACGACGGCGTCGGATGAAGAACTACATGAACTTGTCGCGCCTCATATATTACCGAACGCCACGTCGGTCGCTTCTCAACCATCCAACGGAGAGCTGAACCGCGATTTCAAGTTTGGTGGAAAGCAGTCGACGTCGAGTAAAGAAAGTTCACAACTCACGCTCTCAGACATCATCCCACCACCCGAGATTGCCAGGTCTCTCTCCATGGCGTCGTTTACCGGAGACGAGAGCTCGTTGATGAAGTCCATCCTTGCCCACGCCGTTGAGCTCGAGTCCCCACCTGAGCGCCTTCGAGTGGACTCGGAATCCGGCCCTAAGCGTGAAGCACGTAATCGACACTCCTACGCCGTTGCAGGCCATCAACGCAATGGCTCTGGGCTGAGCTTTGCAGGGTTCGATTCGTTTACAGAAATACGTCGCGGCTTTGAATTCAGTGACAGTCGCCCCGGGTTCTATCCTCCTGCTACAACGTCCAGTAGGCGTCGGAAACATGACTCTATCTACAGTATCGCATCTGTCTCATCTTACGGTAACGTTGTCCATGGCGGGTCCGCGGACCCATTCGATTACGGGACAATCGCCCCTCTGCCAAGTTTGCGGGAGAGGCCGTCTTCGGACAACTTCTCGTTCACCATGTCGACAACAGCTGATGACACTTTTGCCCACATCCGTCGACAACCACCTCGCCGTAGACTTGACAGCGACTCTTCCAGCTTCTACTTCCGCGCATCGCTCGTCCACCACCCCTACAGTCGCAGTCACCGCCGTCACGAATCTGGTGTGTCCATTGGCCCGCCAATCAGTCTCTTCAACAGTCGTAATTCGACCTACCACCGCCGCGGTGATTCTAACATGACCATGAGCAGCATCATGCAGTCGCATGCCAACTGTCGACGCTCTTCTTGGGCCCCTCGACACCAGTCGAATTTTTCAGTCGATTCCGTACTCAGCGACGTTGCTGGAGCACACATGGGTCGACCTGGTCTGGGGGACAAGATGCTCGACTCGGCACCGGAATGTGGTGCGCCGTTGATATCGATTTCCGGATCACCGATGTCAAGCCTTGGGAGTGTACGTGAAGAACGCGTTTCCTCAGAAGAATATAAGCGCGCGTCTTTCGACTCCATCATGGACTATCAATACGACACTCAGAAGACCGACTCACTGTTTGAGAAGACCCGTCGCCGAGACTCTGTTGGTTCGTCAGATTCCACCTTCTTCGAACAAGATTCGGACAACGCCGCCTTGAAGCCCCCTCGCTACCGCCCCATATCTAGCTTGAGCATCCCGAGCGTACATAGCCCACCGAAAGACGACGATACGATGATTAGCGTACGTCTTTTCCATTTACAATTTATCTATCTAGGCTAACTATATTAATTAGATGTTGGGTGGTGGACACGTTCGTCGCCGCTCTGTGACGTCTATGATTGGGGGTTCGCCGTGCATCCAAGTGGAACGACGCAAGAATCTTCTTGCGAACCCTCCCGAAACAGTCTTCAGCCGTATTCAGAAAGCCCAGCCGGAAGATAGCGAATCACCCAAGGTCGCGCGTGTCATTGAGCCCAAGCCGTCGATTGCATCCACCGCTGGTTCGTCTAAATTTGGCGACGAACGGATGATTCGCGCCAAACACGGCCTTCTCGAACGTCAGAGCCTCGAGAACACGGTGCTGATAGGGGACGGTGAAGATCTGTCTTCATGTGAGTATCAGTCACTATGTTCGAGCAGTCGAGCTTATCAAAACTCCAGCTCGAATGCCAGTCTTTACCCGTCCGACTTGTGCAAATCGCTCCCGATCGAGTACGTGTACCTCCAGTTCTGGCGCAGATACACCTCCGTTGTCCATGTCAGACGGCTACTCTTCGTTCTCGGAGGGATCACTGTCAAGCATAGATTTATCCCATCTCAATGCTCTCCTCTCCAACACCACGCATCCGCTTTCTAATGTCACATTTGATCGCGCTCGTCCTCCTTACGCACGTGGTCACCGGCGGCGTATCTCACAAGCCCGCGCGTCGCGCACTTCCGTATATGAGACGATCGAGGAGGAACGTAACCTATCTCTCCCTCCCATGGCAGATCTCGTTTCCGGGTCCACTCCCAAGGCAACGAAGGCCGCTGAATCTGCGATGACGAATCCCCCTCAAGTATATGTTGTGGATTCCGAAACCTCCTCCGTAGATTCGTTCTCATTGTGGGATGACGAGCAGGGGATTACCGCCTTGAGACGCTACTATGCTCTACGGGATGAAGCGGAAGACGCGATCACGGAGAGCAAGCAGACGTGGTTAGATACACCCTTTTCGGTCTTCGCGGTTCAATGTAAGTCGATTCTACTCGCGAATACTCTAGTGTTGACGCTGTGCCAGCTTTCGACCCTCCGCGCCATCCATCCGGCATGCAAGCGTTATTGAATCATTCACTACAGAGTTTCGGACCGCTCCCTTCAGATCTTCGACCTCGTCGCACGCGATCACGCGTAAACAGCCGGCCATCTCCATACCCACGGACCGTCAAGACATCGTTTACGTCGTCACCCAGCGCGGAACACCTACGCGCAACAGTTGCCACATCTCTTTCCGCGTCGCCTGAAATCATCACCGTCCCGCGACAAACGTCGCCCTTTTCCAAGGCGTTGCAACAAATTTCGTCCCACCCAAACGTTCCGTCGACGGTGTCTCTACACCAAAAAGGTTGCATCGCTCCTAAAGATAAACCGGAGCGCCTGTTTGGACTGCCCCCTCGTGCTGGAGCGACAACGCGGCGTACAGCACCGGGATGGTCGAAGCGAAGCACCGGCAGGAACGGTGCCGAAAACAAAGAGAATACGGCCACTGGGAATATTAGTGTTGGAGCTGCGACGGTAGCGAACATCTCGCAAGGAACGTTGACGACGTGAGTATCGCTTTCGCTGTAATAGGGCAAGAGAATTGACGAATGGAATAGGCCCTCGGATGGTTTACGACTGAATCGACCGAGACCAAGAGGACGCCCAACCTTGGCACCAGCGAAAACCATCCGTCCATGATGGTGTACCGTCTGATGTTTCTCGAACATTACGCTACGCTTTTTGTGATATCTTGCCTGCTATGTATCTATGCCCATCCTGATCCTCGCCTCTATGCTGTATATTCTCGTCTTGGACAATTGTTAGGTGTTTACAAAGCGCATTGGAAAGAGCCCAGTTGTATTCGATTACATTCGTCTTTTTACAATGGCATCACACCCTTACAACCGTGCTCGATCGTGCTCGTGATGATCAACATAAATTTCGTCTGATTTCATGTTAGAAGACTACGAGCGATTTATTCTAATTCCCATTCCCATTTCCTTGACCGCCTTGACCGTTTCCGTTTCCATTGCCTGAGAAATCGTGTGCCTTGTACAGTGTCGCAGAATCCATGACGGACCCGTTTGCGCTGGCAATAAACTCGTGGGTAAGGTGAGTCCGGTTGTGGAACGTCAGTAGGGACCAGCCGTAGGTGCTACGGATCTCGGTAAGCAGTCATGTGTGCACACCGTCTTGGAAGACATACTTGTCCCAAGCCTTGACGGCATAATAAGGAATTTCCTTGAACGTATCCAGACCGTCGTAGTGGCCTGCGGCGCCGTTGATGATGTTCCAGGGAGCGGTGGGGTTGTTCAATCCTGCGGGGTCGATCGAGTCTAGACGACGCATCAGAGACTCGTCACGGACAAGAAAAAAAAGAATAGTAACGGACAGTTGGCGATGGGCGCGTTCCGCTCGTACACCTGTTTTCGCGTGTCAGCCACGTCCCGAGCCTCTCGCATCGACGCCAGCACGCACGTGGATGTGTCCCTGCATGTACAGGTCGACGCCGTACTTGATCATGAGCGGCTCGAATGCCTGTTGGCACGCCAAACAGACGTTTTCGGAGCTGTTCTTCGCACCGATGTACCAGGGCCGGTGCAGGCCGACGATCACCCACGGCGTCTTGTCGCGGTCGACGGACGCGAGGTCGTTCTCGAACCATTCGTATTGTTGGTTGGGGTAGCCGAAGGGACCGCTGTTTCCGCCGGCACCAGGACCGCCTGCTTCGTCGGGAGATTGGAGACCGGTGGGGAGATCGGTCTCGGAGTCGAGCACGATGAAGTGGGCGAGGCCGTAGTCGAAGGAGTACCAGAAGTT
>JBBPUI010000693.1:0-16676 GCA_038094615.1 Heimioporus aff. retisporus
TGGACACCAGAAAGGGATTGTATGATGACAGTGATCAAAAGTCCAGGAGTGTGAGAATATTTTCAAGCTCAGACATCATGTACATATGTGTATCTTTGTTTGTAGCACCAAACAACATCAACTATCATTTCATTTCATAGAGATCCTATGGTTCATCACAAAAGTGACAAAACTGTTACAATGTAGTGCTTGTTTTCAAATGGGCATATCTCTTCCATATCTGGATGGGATCACATGACCCAGGGACCGGTGGGTAGCCAGGAGTGTGTACTACTATTTATCCCACCAACACTAAGTGCCATTTCCACAGGTAGGTGCAGTAAACTCCATCCACTGTGAAATGACCAAACATTGTAACAGTTTTGGGAGTCACTGTAACTCCTTCCTGATCTTACAATCATGAAATAAACCTTGACGAATCATTTACCTCAAAAGTTAGAAAAATCTATCCCCTCAATCCTGAAGAAAGAAAAGCCACCAAAGACTTCCTTGCTGAAAATCTTGTAGCAGAAAAGATTTGTCCATCAAACTCCCCCCAAGCCTCCCCTTTCTTCTTTGCCAAGAAAAAGGATGGAGGACTCCAACCATGCCAAGATTACAGATATGTCAACAAGCACACCATCAAAGATGCATATCTGCTACCCCTGATCTCTGACCTAGTTGATAAACTCAAAGACACCAAAGTCTTCACAAAATTTGACATCTGGTGGGGATACAACAATGTCTGAATCAAGGACAGACATCAATGGAAGGCCACCTTCATCACTCACAAAGGGCTCTTTGAACCAACAGTCATGTTCTTTGGACTAACAAACTCACCCACCACCTTCCAAAGGTTCATGAATGACTTTTTCAAAGATATGATTGCCAAAGGATGGCTTATCATCTATATGGATGATCTCCTTATATTCTCCCCTGACAAGAAGACCCACACCAAAAGGATGCAGAAAGTCCTCAAACGAATGAAAGAACTTGACCTCCACCTCAAGTTGTCCAAATGCAAATTTGCCACCACTGAAGTTGAATACCTAGGGATGATAGTCAAACCAGGAACACTGACAATGGATCCCATCAAACTCAATGGGATCAAGAAGTGGCCGACACCATCCAAAGTCAAAGACATACAATCCTTCTTAGGATTCACCAACTTCTACTGAAGATTCATCTCCAATTACTCAAACATTGCCAACCCCTTTTGGACCTCACCAAGAAGACCACACCCTGGAAGTGGACTGACCAATGCACCTCTGCCTTCGAGATACTCAAATCAAAGTTTCTATCCTGGCCTGTCCTCCAATTCCCAGACTCAGCCAAACCATTTGCCATTGCCACTGATGCCTCCAAATATGCCACTGGAGAAATCCTCTTACAGACTGACAACAATGGAGACTGGAAACCTTGTTCCTACCTCTCCCAATCCCTCTCCCCCACAGAAAGGAACTACTGTAGTTTGTAAAAGCTGCTAGACATGTGAAATGCAACTGGCATATCATCAAAGTTGCATTTGTCTGCTAGCATTTGAGTGATACAAACCTCAATGACCCTCATGGTGTACTGTCTGGTGTACAGATCATGGATAATCTCTTGGAGACCATCTCAGTCAGATGCAGATGTTTTGCAGGTCAGTGACTCATCACATAGTAACAGCTGTACAATTTCTGGATGACAGTGTTGCCAAGGTGTGACATGTAGGCAAGAGCCAAGACACTGCATAAAAGCAGCTAGATGCCCACTGAAAATATCCATAACAAATGATGATATCCAGGCAGGTTTTCCCCACTAATTCTGGGGAGTTGCCTTGGTCCCATCCAGTCTATCAAAACATGTCATTTTTGAGTACAGCAGTGATAGCAAAATACATCATGGCAATTTTGTTGTAGATGAGCGATCAGACCATCTGAGTAGGTAACAGTGCCATAGTGAATTTCATGCTAGGACATCAAAAGGGTTGTTTGAGGACAGTGGATGTTCTGCTGAAGTGAATCAGTGTTCCACAGCAGCTTTCAGGCTCATTTTTGGAGGAATCCAAATACAAGTGGTACATGCAGCCAGTGTTGATGAACATGTTCACCCACATTAAGCATATCTGATATCTGTACTCCAGGTGAGGTAAGCAACACATTCTCCCAACAGGTGCACTGATGAATTTGGAAGGCTGGACATGCATGAAAATAGATCTTCCATCACCATCTTTCAAATTGTATCACAAGTGCATAGCTAATAACCATAAAGGACATGTACCCACAAGGTTGCCATGTCCATGTTTGAGGTAACCCCTTCATGTACTGCTGAAAACTGACTGAGGAGCCTCATCCATGTATGCACAAACAATTCCAATGTCACTGAAATTGGCATCTTGGATAAGCACACTGGCCCCACATGGTGCTTGAATATCTCCATTTTAACATTGTGTCTGTCACATGTGTCTGTGTGGTTCAGATGGCATGATTGACACCAACTAAGTTGGGCAGCAACTGGGCTCTCAATCTTGGTGCTCCCCCTCATGTCCAATCACATTGCAGACCATGATCATCTAGCTGTGCATGCAATCCACAAATGTATGTACAGATATATACAGTACTTGGCAAAGCATTGTAAGGAGTCAGTCTGAATGAATCTTGTCAATGACTAATAAGTGTGAACTCTCAGTTCTGAACTATTCACTGTCAAAAAGGCCATCTCCTAAGATTCCTTGTGCATATGCATACAAAAAAAAGAAAGTAGCAAATTGTAATCATGATGGAAAACTAAGATTTCCAACAAGAAACCCAAGATTTTCCTATGCAAGAAGTATCAAAATCAACTTGGTAACTTCTATCAAAAGCAATCACACAAGAGTGCATAGGGAGACAAAAGGCATCTCTAAACCTAGATGGAATCCAGCAAAGTATCATGCCATTGGAAGACTGAACCCAGTCATCTTCCAAAGAAAAGTTGTCAAAGAGAAGAAGATCTGCTACTTGCCATAATTTGATGGATCCATCATAACAGCCAGTGACTATATAGTTTCCATCAGGTGAATAGGCAGCAGAAAAAACATCTTCTGCATGCCCTTGAAATGGACCTGCCACAAGCTGACCAGTAGTTGCATCCCAAATCCTGATGGTTTTGTCTCCAGAGCCAGAGAGAATATGTCTGCCATCAGGTGAATAGGCAACAGAATAGACAGCATCTGTGTGTCCTTGAAGTGGATTCACCACAGTCTGACCATTGCCTATGTCCCATATCCTGATAGTCATGTCTGCAGAACCAGTGATGATGTGCCTTCCATTAGGTGAGAATGCAACAGCAGTGACTTGACTTGTATGCCCCATAAATGGACTTGAGACACATTTGCCAGTAGTTGCATCCCAAAGCCTGATAGTCATGTCACTTGAGCCAGAAATAATAAATCTTCCATCAGGTGAATAGGAGACTGATAGGACATATTCAGTGTGTCCTTCAAGTGGGTCCATCACAACCTGACTAGTGGCTACATCCCAAATCCTGATGGTTTTGTCATGAGAACCAGAGATGATCCATCTTCCATCAGGTGAATAGGCAATTGAAGTGACTTGATCAGTGTGTCCTTGAAGTGGACCTGCTACAATCTGGCCTGTAATTGCATCCCAAATTCTGATGGTTTCATCAACAGAGCCTGAGGCAATATAATTCCCATCTGGTGAATAAGCAATAGCCCTAACCCTATGGTGGTGTCCCTGAAGTGGTCCCAATACAGTTTGACCAGTGGTGCAATCCCAGATTCTAATGGTTCTATCATTTGAGGCAGAGACAATATGGCCTCCATCAAATGAATATGCAACAGACCAGATTGAGTCTATATGACCTGAAGACAGGCCTACAGGTTCACCAGTGATGGTATTCCAAACCTTGATGAATCCATCTCTAGAACCAAAGACAATGTGACTTCCATCAGGGGAATATGCAATAGAGGTAACATAGGATATGTGCCCATCTAATGATCCTACAACAGTTTGACCAGTGGCTGCATCCCACACCCTAATAGTTTTATCCCGAGAGCTGGAGACAATATGCCTTCCATTGGGTGAATAGGCAATACAGGTGATATTATCTGTATGCCCCTGAAGTGGTCCAAGCATAGTCTGGCCACTAAATGCATTCCAAATGATGATAGTTTTGTCTTTAGAGCCAGAAGCAATGTGTCTTCCATCAGGTGAATATGTAACAGAAGTGACAGCTTGTGTATGTCCTCCAAATGGACCTGCCACAATTTGGCCAGTTCTTGGATTCCAAACTAAAACAGTCTCATCCAGGGATCCAGAGGCAATACAGCTTCCATCAGAGCAATAGGTGACACAGGTGACAGAGGATTTATGCCCTTCAAATGGATCCATTGCTAATTGCCCAGTGATTGCATCCCAAATTTTGATGGTCTTATCATCTGAACCAGAGGCAATGTGTCTCCCATCTGGTGAGTATGTGACAGAGGTGACACAGTCTGCATGTTGTAATGGACCCACAATGGTTTGCCTAGTGATCACATCCCAAACTTTGATGGTGTTGTCTTTTGAGCCAGAGACAATGTATCTTCCATCAGGGGAGTAGGCCACAGAGGTGACATGTTCTTCATGTCCTTGAAAGGGTCCTGACATATCTTGGCCACTGCCAACTTCCCAAATCCTAACTGACTTGTCCCTAGAACCAGATACAACATATTTTCCATCTGGTGAGTAAGCAACTGACAGGATGCAATCTGTATGCCTTCTTGGGACATCATCCAGTAACAGCCAAGAGGCTAAAGGTCCAGGAGACAGTGATGGCCACTTTTGAAGATGATCCCTCCATAGTGTACAAAGTGGGGAGCTAGCTGGGGTCTGGGGTAAAGCTGATAGGTACAGGTGGGGAGTGGACTTTTCCAGAATAGACATAAATCCTTGAATGAAATGGGATGCCTCTGCTGCCAGAGTAGCAATCTCATGCCCCTAGCACCTTCTTGTTCAATAACATCAACACACAATGATCACTGTTTGTCTCACCTTGGCCCAAATTTCCAATATTGCACAGTTTTGTAAAGCAGACTTGATGGATGAGAGTGATGATGGGGAGAGGGAGAGTAGACTGATGGCTTCAAGCCAATAGAGGAAGAACTCCTTGAAAAAGCTGGTGACTTCATCCAACAATTCAGGAGTACATGTTGCATGTTGTAGGTGGATCATCCAGTAGCAGCATGCATAAGATAAATGGGGAGGAATGGCTTGGTTTACCTGTTGGGTCAGGTTGGGTACAGCAGAGTTGGGGAGTCGGGAGTCATTGAGGTTGCATATGTTGAATTTGAGCATGTCTTGCATGCAAGAAAGTGATCCTTGTCCAAGCATGAGATGGTGCTGGGGTAGGACCTTAACATGGAAGGCCAAGCTACGGGTCTTGTCTAGGAGAAAGTCATGGAATGACGGGCAAAGTCGGCATGTGGACATCTCTTCACTAGATAGCTCTCCAAGCCATGATCTGAGAGGCTGAATGATCTCTCTCACTGGGATGTGGCAACCAATGATGGAGACCAGGGAGGAGAGAGAAATTGAATCATTCAGTGCAAGCAAGATCGCCATCACTTCGTGAAAGCGATGTCGAGTATGAACTGAGTTATACTGTTGAGCCAGGATCGCGCGGTACAAATTATCCAGTGGGTGAAACGGATCACTCTCGTCGCACTCTAAAAGTGTCGCAAGGCGCTCGGACGGATCAAGAGCAATATCACCATTCCCTTTGATAAACCTGCAGGCGGTGGATGCCCACTCGAAGAGATGATGGGAACGATCAAGGAGTCGACACCATTCCTCGTCTGGCCAATGAGACACAAGCTGGGGGTAGTAGTGAAGGGAATGGCGAATGAACCTCTCTATATCTGCGGCAATGATTTGTTTAGGAACGTCTTCCATCCGCTTATGCACTATATGTAACCCAGAGGCAAGCGCAACGAGAATGTCGCGCTCCGAGCGAGCAGTAATGAGGAAACGAAGGCAAGTTGGTAAGGATCTTTCTGTGAAACGCATAGAAAGGGCTCGTAGAAGCTCCTCGCGACCACCAGGATCTCTGATTTTGTCAAGCGCATCAATGATGATGACCAAAGGGTCGGCGGTGCGGAGGTGCATAATAGGCTTAACTATAAACTGTTCGACTTGTTCCATAGGTGATGTTGATTTCAAGAGCGTTCGAGTAGGCCGAATGACATCCCAGAGAGCCGCTTTGTATTGATGGTCTCGCATAGCAAGCTCATGTGCAATCGTAGCGAAAAGAGTGCCCGGGTTTTGTGTCGCTACATCTTCAGTGAGGAAAAACGACGACGCTAACCTGGCCTGCTCGTCGTACCGCTGAGCGATCGCATGAGCAACAGCAGACTTTCCAGATCCGGGGGGACCAGTGAGCAGGCACACTTGCGGAGCACCCCCCGTAGCGTTGTCCAAAACACCACAAATCTCGCGAATGAGCAACCCGCAAGTTTCTGGAATACAGCCCTTTTGCTGGGAATATCCGGCTCCAGATACACATGCCATACCATCCAGGTTGATAGAGTGGGGTCCAGCTGGGTTGCATATCAGTGAAAATTCACAATGGAAGGTATGGTCAAGACCTACGCATATCATTGAGGCAGATAGATTCGGACGCGGCTGTGTTACGTATCGGTGAGGATCGCAGTGACTTGAAGGTGGGACTGAAACTCACTTGTGTCCTCTGTAGCATCCACTATATGAGATGTAACTTGCTCCAAGAATGTGGTCCTTAGTTCTAGATACTTGTTCTCGTAACCTGTAATCCTTGCGTCGATATCCGAAAGCGTGTATTTCGTCACCCGGGTCCCTAGACACGGATATTAGCGATAAGCATCAACAATTCAACCCCGACTGACAAAAGACATTTTCTTTGGCATATTCCATGACGAAGTTCGTACACTCTGTCGACTGTTCGATCAGGGTCGTAATCGTGTCCATGTGGGCCACGCTCCAAGATTCGGCATCGTAAACGAATGCAAAAGTGTCACTCATGGTTCTTGCCAATCGAATAATTCGTTTGTCACGCCCCTTCTGGGCCAAAAGTATCTATGGGACATGATCAGCGACTAGAGGTCTGCAAACGCCACACAACCAAACAGACCTGATTCACCCCTGATACAACAGACCACGACAGCAATACATATGGATGCACCTACGGCGTTTTCAGGCGAAGGACCGGTCGATATGATAGACACCAAATACCTGAGCGGCTATATCCGCGAAAGTCTTGTTGAATAGGCTCATTCTTTCCAACAGCATGTCCCATGTAGAGTTGGGCGTCTGCGCGTCAACTGTGCTTCCATAGTCATCAGCCACGAAACCTGTATAGTCAACAGTCGCCAACGAGAACGCGATCGTAACTTCCGAATCGGATCCGTCGAAACCATTCCCTCCCAAGGGCTTCTCAAACACTTTGAATCGGGAAGTCGGGTCAGTAGATAATTGTAAATGGTTGAAAATATCATTGTACCTCCGTCCTTCAAGCATCCCAAAACCTCACTTATGGTATGGGTAGAAGTACCGGCTAGTACATCTCTTCCATCGTAACATGTCTGGTAGATTCTTACGACGAGGTCGCTATGATTGTTTCCGCGACTAAAACCATTCAGATTTCTGGCATCACAAGAAGAGGTGTGCTCACAAGTGCCACTTTTCTTCCCATAACACTAGATTCTGTGCTTCATATGCCGCTTCCGTCAGCTGAGGGGCATCCGAATCTCCTACACGAAAGGCTACACGGTATTGTCTTGAAAACAGACGTTTACATTTAGTCAGCGTGCGAAGTTGAACGTCTGAGGAAAGTCATTGAGATGTAAGTGCGGGATGTCTACCACCGCAATCTCACCCTTGACGGTGATTATCTTCCTTCAGCAACGTCATAAGTAATAACTGTTTTGCAAAGCAATAGACGTACATGACTTGATCTACACTCTCATCTGTATTCCCAGTACCCGTCGTCATCGGAAGTGGTGGTGGTAGCTTGGGAACCGAACAGCGTCGGACCAATGTGGTTGCAGCGTGGTGTGTGGGAGTGTGATGCGTGATGCATACTTACTTTGGGGGAGGCGTGGTAAACGTCCGGCTTTCACAATATCCGAGTGGTTCGAGATTCGCACGACGATTTTACCCTTGTTCACCGTGACTGGGGTGTTCAAGGTAAATATAGGATGGAATATCGAATAAGGCCCGTTAAGCCTGACAGACAATATTGCAAGATCCTCAGGTTCCCATAGCGCTGCGAACGTCCGATGTTGAGACTTAACCCTACTCTGTGTCTTACTCGTGCTGCATCCTCAACATTCAATACTACAGATCCGTCTTGCTCTAGTGACTCAGACCGCTTTCCTCTCAATCTTTTGCTGCAGTTTTGTCTTGACTGTGTGTCGCTTGCCCTAACTACCGATCCTCCACCTTCCCCCCAGTTCTCGACTCGCTCTTGTTTTGTTCTAAGGATCATCTCCGCCTTCATCATCACCTCTATATACCATATTATACATTCGTGGGCGATGTCTTTCCATTCCTTTTCTGTCTTTCTGATAACCGCAGGCTTGAACTCTGGTATCGGAGTTGGTATACCCTCGAATTCCAGTGATGTCGGCGCGGTGGTATATATTTGTTACCGTCTTCAACGTGCCCGTAGAAGAGTCAGAGTCGACGAGGGGCAGTTTCTGGTTGAATATGATCTGAAAATAGGGCAATCTGTTAACGGGAGATATGAGGGAACGTCGGCGGTAAATCAGGTGTGTTGCCTCGGAACGAGTCATTGTAATGAGATGCTCGATGTTGAATTGGATAGCGACACCTGGACTTCTAATTTTCTTCTGGAAAACCCCCATCGAGATGGAGAGTTGTGGTCTGATCTGAGTGCACCGGATGCACAATACAGAACACGTTCTTCTAGGAAAGAGTAAATGGGCTTAATTGAAAGTGCGCAGTTTGCAAAATCGCCAGACATGCGAAACACAATTAACGTACCCTTGAAGTTGCCTTTGCTTCCGGTACTTGGGTGATACGAACCTCAACAACCCGTTAAGAGTACTGTCCGGTGTACGGACCATGAACAACCCCTCGGAGACCATCTCAGCCGGACGCAGACGCTTCGGAGATCGACAACTCCATTGCGTAGTCGCAACTTGACCATTTCTGGACGTCAACTTCGCCGAAGCGTGACTTGTAGGCAGAAGCTGAGACACTGCACGAAAGCAGATGCGCACTAACAGTATCCACAACAAATGGCGACATCTGGGATCGTTTTTCCCCACTGGTTCCGGGAAGTAGGGTCCCATCCAATCTATTAAACCAGTTTAAACATGTTATTCGGGGTACGTAGTGAGAACGAAATGAACTATGACATTTCCCTTTTGAGTGCACCGGACCCTCTGGATAGCCAACGATGAATAGCGAATTTGATGCTAGGATGTCGGGAGGGACCGGGTTATTTGAGGATAGTGGATGTTCCACTCAAGTGAATTGGTGTTCGACGCGGCTCTCAGGATCCTTTTGGGAATCCGAATGGTAAGCGGTCTATACAGCCGGCGTCAACGAACATGTTCACCAACACCGAGCATATCTATACTCTCAGGTAAGAGAGGTAGACTATGGACAACGTATTTACTTGATGTGGTGGAACGCACGTCGACGGACTCGAGAGACCAGATGCCAAGGAAAAGGATGTTCCACCAAGGTAATCATAAAAGACACTTTGACCCGACCACTTGATGCACCGCCGACAGTCCACCTACTAGTCTCGTCCATGTGTGCAAGCTGGTCAAATCGCCACGTGGAGAAGTGCGCCAGCCCTGCAGCGCGGAGCTCAAATATCTCCATTTCCGCATTTTTTCCCACGCTTGTACACGTCGCACTCACCCCCCGCGGTAATTTCACCCGAACTCTTTGCCAGTCGCCGGCCTCGATCATGCACTGTTGCACGTCAACTACAGTGCGCATCCATCTATAGCCCACTCATTCATGCGCAAGACACTGCCACGACTAAATTATGATTGTCGTAGCCGCGCCCTGTCGCCCATAGTGGCACCTGCCTTGGGCCCATCGTCTTCCAGGCTATCCGTGTCGCGGGGCATCCCGATCATCCTCAAGGGAAGCAAGAGTGCTGACTTATAGATGACCGAGGGCGAAATGCATGCGTCCAGAGGGCTCGCCCGCTCCTACTGCAACATCCTCAGTGTGTTGCCCCTGGCAGGATCGCGCTTGGGTGGGTAACCGCTACGGGGCTTCCCCTGTCTCTGTAAAGCGTGTTCTTGACTAATCAATGGTGACAGTGCCTATGAAATAACCCGCGTTCGATTCGGATCGGAAACTCTTCCTACTGATTCCAAACGATCGACGTGCTTCATCTGCTTTGTTACGGCTTTCCTGTGGATACCGTCGCGAGATCACGGCTGCTGCACCAAGTTCTCCGGCCCCGAGCTGGATCAGCTTGCTACATGCACTGTACTGCACTCAGAATTTGAGGCTGACTCTGTTGTTATCATTGTCTTCTTCATAACCATCCTCTGAGTTGTCGTTCCCGAGGTCTGACCGAGTACTAGTTGTCCATTTCGTCCTCAAATCCTGATGAGTCATCTGAGTTATCACTATTTTTAGTGTCAACTCATCCCACTTGTGCTTGTTTGCCAGGCTACATATCAACATGTGCTCAATTGTTAATGATGCCAGTTTCCCAAGCCACAGATGGCCCATAAAAGGAGCCAGTTGGTGTGGCCTTCAGAAAATGCAAGATTAAATGGCAAGCACAGAGTGTGGGAGATGGGCTAATAAAGCCAAAGGTGGGGGTGAAGCCAGAGAACCTCTCAACCCCTGATCAGATCACCATGATGCATTGATGCATGATCTGGGCCAAACTTTGTAGTCCCACCATGAAGTTTAACCCAATTGAGTCATTCATATGTCATTGATGGCAATGAAGCCCCTATGCTACCCTTTTCCTCTGTCACTCCTTTTGTCTTCTCATGCTGTGTCAGTTCACAGAGTTTGACTGGTGACCCTTGTCATCAGATCATCCAGCATGATTTGCTTAAATCACAGTGCCTGCCATCCACCAGTGAGTAAGTCTCCCACTACATTCTGTGGTAAGTTCATCTCTTTGGATGTGAAGTCTCTGACTGCCTAATGAGTGACAACAACAACAATGCTCACCACTGCTGCTATGTTGTTCCTTTGTGCACATCCAGGTATGGATGTACTCCACTACTCCTGCTACTTGCCCTCATGCCCCTCATCCCACCCAACAATGACTGTATCTTTCTGCTGTCACAACCCATGCCACTGCTCAGCCTATTGTGCAGCAGTGCACACATCTTACCTGATGATGATGACAATGGCAACATGAGAACTGGCTGTTGCCTAACACTCACACTGCCATCCCATGTGTAGGCATTCAGCACCCATGAAATTTAGCCCTAATTATCATGGCCAGTATTATAGGTAGCATGTATGCAAAGTAGTAGTTATGAATATCAAAGCTCCCACTAGTAAGAACTACATACAGTTGGAAATGATGAAACATTGGCAAAGACAGACAAAATGATGGCATTTAGGAATAAGACATAATTATTTATCTGATGCTTATTTTGGCAGCAAGTGCACATGCATTTGCAAGTTGGTCCAAATTTATGTTGCATATCCTAAATTCTTCACACATTCTAGTAATTCCCAAACCAGGATAGCAGTATAACTCACTATAAGCGAGTTATCAAGAGTGATCGCAGAATGGGACTCATTGCGCTCACTGCTGCGTTGACAACTCGAATATAATACTATTCAAACAGATTCTGGTTTTAGTGGTGGGAGTGGGGGGAGGGTCCTTTTGCTGGGGTAAGGCTTTGAGGGGTGCCTGTGAGAGGAACAGCCCAAGTCGCGTGGAAGTCAGTCGCGTTACGAAAAAAAAAAGTGGGGAAGACTACATTGGGGGAGTGGGGAAGGTCTGGGCGTGCACTTTGAGGAACGGAGGGGCGGACCGTCCCTCGGACTTGTGGCGGCGGTTGGGGGGTGCTGCCTTCGAATCGGGATATACCTCTAGGTGCGTGCGGGGGTCCCCCTTGCGTACGAGCTGACGCGTTGCGATTATACAGTGAAGTGCCCATTCCTGGCAGAACGGTCGTGTTCACATTGCCATAATGGTGTGTTCGAAATACACTGGGCTTTGGCAAAAAAAAAAAGTACCACCGTCGATCGTGCGCTTGAAGGTAGGTGCCGAGTTGCGTTGACGCGGCTCTCCCGGTGGCGGAAACTTGAACCTTGCGTTCGTGCAATAGGTAGCGGCCGTGGACGACAAGCCATACGATGGATGGTGGTCGCTGGGAGTCCACGACTGGTAGACTTGAAAGGTAACGCCGACACCCAGAGTTCTGTTTGAAGTTCCCACGGGGTCGACAGGTCCTCTGCGGGTTGACGCACAATATTCGCCGGGCACCACCATTTTTGGCGGTCCTTGTCCGATCCCCTGGTTGCCCCCACCGATTCATTCAATCAAGTGACCCGCACACGCGTCTCTGACGAAGACCGCGATGCACACCTGCATCTGAATTCCCATGCCAATTTCTAGGCGTCGCCAGCACAGACGGGGCAATCACGACCATGCTCTGTCCACAGGGAAAGAATCAACGATCGACGATGCTGACCCACTGTTCCTCCCTGTGCGGCCTCGGGTATCCGAGGTGCCACGAGTCAACGTGGTGTGTGGGAGCGTGACGCGTGATGCTGCTTGAGGCTGCAAGACACTTCCCTTCTCTGTATATACACCTACTGGCATCTCTCCCTTGGCCCATTACATAGCTACAAATTGTGTGACCGCAGTATTCTATCGTGGCCCATTTACTACCCCATTGACATCGATTGACGCCTCCAAAGATGTTTCCCTTTCCTTCGGTGCCACCCCCACGTCGTCTTCGTGTCATCGACATACATTTGCCATCAAAATACCCTATGCAATCGCGAAACGGCTCTGTACAAGTCGACTAGATTTCTGCGCAATACACATCCCAAAATTTCCTCCTCTCCCTCTAGGATTCGGGTGAATCGTCTTTCCGTTTACGAGCAGCTTCCAGGATCTCAACGACATGTTGAGACTCCTGTCCGGTATACGAGCCATGGACGAGCTCTTGCAGACCATCCCAGTCGGACGCAAACTCCCTGGAAATATCAATCGCCCCCTTGCACAACAACAACTCGATCATTTCCGGACGGCAGCGTCGCCGAAGCGCGACCTGCAAAACATGACCAGGAACCGGAACCTTGCGCGCAAGCAGGTAGTCCACCACCGACATGTATCCACAACAAACGGCGGTATCCAAGATAGTTTTTCCCCAATTATTCCGGGCAGTAGGGTCACATCCACCGTCGATGAAACGTTTCATCAAGTCCAAACACGTCGGTTCCGGGTATGCAGCAATGGCGAAGTGGAGTACAGTATCCCCGTTACGTGTAGTGGACTGTATGCTAGCACCGCTATGAATGAGTGCTTGGACTGTCCGGACATGCAGGCGATGTCTCAGTGCATTGGGTAAGATGTCGAAAGGAACTGGGACGTTGCGGGACAGTAGATATTCCACCACTAAAGCGAATCCATGTTCGACTGCAGCTCCCAGGACGGTTTGTCCCTTGGTGTTGCGAGCAGTAGGATCACAGTTAGCATCTATAAACGTCCTCATCAGCTCTAAGCATGCCTGTTCAGAGTACTCGGCGATAGAGAGGTGAAGTAAGGTATCCCCATTCGACGTGGTGGAACGCACGTCGGCGCCTTCGCGAAGTAATAATCGCACCATCTGGATGCTCAAACGTTGACGTAGTGCGATTGGTAGGATATTGGGAGGAACCTGGACACCAAAAGAAAGTAGATGCTCCACCACCAAAGGGTATCGACGTTTGACAGCAGCTTCCATGACAGTTTTCCCATCGGAATCATGAACAGTAGAGTCACAACCGGCCTGCAAAAAAGACTTCACCAGGGTCAAGCAGCTTGTTTCCCTGTCTGCTTTGTGCACGCCACGGTTCTCTTCTTCGTCTTCGTCTTCCTCGCCGCTAGTATACTCTTGGTGTCCTATGATGGCGAGATGGAGCACATTATCCCCACTGGGCGTAACGGCATGCACATTGGCACCTCCAAGAACTAGCCGCCGAATCATCTTGACATTCCGGGGTCGCCGCTGCAATGCAAAGTGTATGATGTCGGAAGGGAAAGTGGACACACAAGAGAGTAGCGTGTCTATCACTGGGACATATCCACGCTCTACGGCGATGGTGAACGGAGTTTCGCCTCGTGAATTACGCTGGTGAGGATCACATCCCGCAGCAACGAGCAGTTCCGCTAGTTGCAAACTTCTCGGTTCCCAGGCACATAGTGCGGCGAGGTGAAGCGCAGTGTCTTTACGGCTATCTGACACAGCGTTTATGTCTACTCCCTTCCGGAGTAAGAAACGGACTACGGATACAGTTTCTGGAGTATCGCCGGTCGCCGCAGCAAGAAGAAACCGCGAAGGAGGTGGTTCATCCTGGGGCAACAAGAGTTCAAGCATTCCGGTGTGTGCTGCACGCACAGCTTGCTCGGTAAGTTCTGCCCCGAATGGAGTGTCTGGGGAGAAGTTCAGACCAACCTCCTGAAGTCTCCGCGTCAACGCAACATGGTCCTCATCTGTCTTTCTGCTATCCCCCGCGTCTGGCCTTGCAGAGTTGAATACACCGCGGTATAGTTTTTCATCTCCGATTTCCAGAGCCCATTTTATGAATCCATCAGTCTGAATCAGCTTTACGAGGACTGTGGTGCTACACCACGGAAGACAAACTGTAGTTGCAAAGAGTTCGGGTGCCACCAGACATCCTTTCTGCAGAAGTTCGCCTACAAGTACATCATTCCCACGGTCGACGGCAACCTCGAGCGGCAAGGCGCTGTAAGAGTCATCGAAGACAAGGCCCTGCTTGTTCACGTCTGCAATGCCGAACTCCAAGAGAATCTTTGCATGCTTGGTTTTTCGCAGATCTGCGGCATATACAAGCGGATTCGTCCCGAGCCTTGACTCGAAACGATGGCTCGAGAGAAATGTTCGGAGGAGTTCAGATGACGCATAAGCGATCAGGATATAGATTTCAAAGTTATGTCTTGCCGATAGCCATGGGGGATAAGGCCATCCCAGCTCTGCCTCGCGCAGTTCGCAGAGGCAGTCCCAATGTGATGGAAGATAGCGAACATCTAATCCGAGCGAACGTAGTGCTTCAAGCACATTCTCGGATCCAGGATCGACATGTGCGAGGTGAATGAAACCCGAGGAAAGCACATAAGAAAGCATCGGGGAGGGTTTCAGTGGCAAAAGGTCGGTACGGGTGGAGTCGCCTTTCAAAAAAACCGAGATGCGCCGCATGCACATCTTTGCGACTTCGGCATGGGCCTCACGGGGAAGGATATGGTATATTTGCAAAGTTGTATGAGAGGTGAGATATTCCTATGGAACATATAATGTGAGTATTGCGATCACAAGATACCCGAGGAACATACTTTCACGCTGTAATGGGACAAAGTGACTACATCTGTGATTTCGGAATAGGCCACGAGGCTCGATAACCCATGCAGGAGTGACCGCGTTCTGTTACTGTCCTTTTGCTGTGGGACATACAATGAGAGCCCGTCAACGATTTGAGCGAGGCGCAAGGGCTCTAATGCAACTATAAGCCAAGCCAGGGTACGGCGTACTAAATCTCCTTCCGAATTTCTTTCGTCGATAGCTTCCAAGATTTTTTCGTATGTTTCTTCAAGCCCCTCCGGTAGGTTTTCGAGCGCCGCTTTCAACTCTGACTCGGTGGTGCACCGGTCAAGGGCGTCAAGTTGACACTGCACCCACCGAAACCTACAAAAAAAGTTAGTTGAGTGATGAAGTCACCACGCAATACAAGTCCTCACCTGCCATCTGCCTTTTTGTTCAATTTCAAGCTGATGTCAGTCTTGACCTTTCGATCTGCAGATCGCAATTGTGGACGAGAATCCAGCTCCCGTCTGACATGCAGTGCTATATCCTCTGCCAGCTCCGTCGACAGATTCTGCAAGGAAAGGGATGGACGTCTTGAGAAGCATCGCTCGATTTTTTCCTCGGGTCGGCTAGTCACCAATAGCCGGATATCGCCGTCGTTCAGCTTAAGGAGTGCATTTATGAGGGACTCGACATCCATGCACTCATCGAGTGCGTCGATCACTACGATGGGTTCGAAAACAAAGCACCTTCCGGCGAGCGATATGAAATCACATAGTTTCTGGAGATCATCGAGCAACGGGACACCCTCGCTTTTTTCTTGGAGTAACTTCTTTGGGAGTTCTCCAGGGTCAACGAGAAGATCACAAATGTGGCGCAAGAGTTGGGAGAGTATGGAGCGCATCACCTCTGCAGGACGTGTTGACCGTTCGCGTCTAAAGTCACAGTAGAAAAATACGAGTGTTTCTTTGTATCTTAACGTGGTTTTGAGGTACTCGATCGTGGATGAACTACAAAAGTTATCACGGCGCGGGGTGCGAAACGAATGAACTCACGCCAATACGGACTTTCCGCTACCAGCTACGGACACGAAGCCGACAGCTCGGTCAGCCACAAGGATCAGTCAAGTATGAACGTCTCACCTTTGCCGTTCAACCACAAAAATTGACACCCGCCATCCCTCCAACTTTTG
>JBBPUI010000694.1:0-16672 GCA_038094615.1 Heimioporus aff. retisporus
ACTAAGATGAATAATAAAATAGGTACGAATATAGGATCATCCAACCTTCTGTGAAACTTACCAAATGGAAGGTGAGCTGGAGGAGACCATGCTCTTGACATTTTGCACTGGTGCAAAAGTCAAAGCTGTCCTTCAGCATCCAGATGCCAATGCTGTTGTTCAACGCATGGCAGCAATTCTGCAAAAATGCAGATCCACACAGGGCAATGCATCATTTGATGCAGATATTAGCTTCCTTCAAGATATGATGGGCAACCACTCACCAACTGATGACGGTGATGAAATAACTTCAACCTCCGTAGAGGCAGTTAGTATCTTGCTGGCCAGAGGGATTAATTGCCTGGAAAATATGATCAAAATCTACAAATGCTATCAGTTATCAGGTGTACAGTTTGCAATGTGCAAGGCTTCACATATGGATTGCTACATATTCTCAAAAAGCGAAGGGATGCCTTTACCCGGAAGGATTGAACATATCTTTGCAGTCCCATTAGCAAGTGAAGGTGAAGAATGCTTCATAGCAATTCACAGAAACCTACCTATCCCAAAAGGGATGGAAGACCCGTTCCACAGATACTGTGACTTTGGTGCCAGTTTGTGAAGTGATAAGTACACAGACTGCTTGGAGATTATCCCTCTCCAGCAGGGGAGGATTTGTCACACAATAAGTATGCCATGGGTCCATGGAATACAAGTGATGAAGGCCCTGGACAGGGTAAGTAATTGCTTGACAAATGGCTGCACTACTTACAATTTTTAGTAGGCCTTTGATGGGGTAGTTGACAATCATGCATCTATGGATGTCAATTGAGACATATGCATACTATGTTCATGTGTACTATGTTCTTGGTGCAAATTCCAACTACTATGTATTACACACGAAGGTACTACTATTAAAGTAACACTAGCATTACAATTGCATTGAAGTGTATTACCAGTGGGATTGATGATGAAAGGGGGAAAAGAAGTAATGTGGGAAAAATTCAAGCATAAATAGTGATGGGCGACTTAAACTCAGAATCATACTCTGTGGCAGGGTGTCACATTTGATGTTAAGCCACTCATTTGACCACCTGTTCAGTCTGTTTGGCCACTAATACCCTCTTCAAACTCCACATACAAGCTACTGTTAGTAGCCATGTAGTACAATGTACATAGGCAATCAATAGTACAAAAATGTACAGATACAATACAAGTCCACTCAGAAAGTTGATACTTCAACACCGATTGGTGTTTGAAGAGCTGCATGCCCTAAAAACACGTTGCGCAACTGTTTACCCTCCTCATTGTCTTCAAATGAGCTTGGTAATAGCCTGACACCCTGTACTGCAGGAAAGGCCCAAAGCCACATCCCACAAAGCGACTAAAAACATCATCAGCCTCAATAAGAAGATATTGCTGATAACATTTACAATTTGGGTAGTGGAGGAAGTGCCTTCTTCATCAAGGAAGAAGTTGCAAGCAATTTTGAGATGTTGGACATGGCAAGTATGTTTTTCGTGATCAGGAAATTTGAACTTTTCATGAGAGATGGCACATGGAAGAGTGATTTTCAAGTGATGAAGGTTTGGAAATGCACAAGTACTATCTAGCACCATGGAAATGAATGCTTGAGGTGAGGCCAACTCCGAGAAATAGATGGAGAGTGTCCTCATGGACCTGGTATCCCAAACAAGTCTTGCAATGGTGGTGATGTACTCTGGGGGGGCACCAAGATGAGATAAGCTTGGAAGGTTGACAGAATGTTTTCTGGCATACCTGCATGTCAGATCTCCAAAGGGAAAGATGTTGAATTGGGAGATGGAGGGGTGGTTACCCAGGAAGGTCAAGATCGTTTTGAACAGGCACTCAAGGTCCAAGTCAAGATTGGTTAATAGAGGCAATTTCAAAGGCGAAAGCAGCTTATCCCACAGGACAGGGCTGAGACCAGTTTTTTGAAGAGATAGATGCTTGATAGGAGATTGCTGCAATACCATGATTGTTACTGAAATCATGCCAGGGACAAAAGTGAGGGGAGAGTTGACCCAAAATGTCTCAAGATGACTCAAGCAAGGAAGAACAGCAATGCTCCTGGGAAACATAACAAGGAAAGGGGGAGGGACCAGGGGACCAGTAAGCGAGACATGATGACATTGTAATGCTATCATACTCTGCACAAGTGTCACAATTGATGAAGTCAATAGGGATTCTGGATCACACAATAGAAAGCAGCAGAGCCCACAGCCAACCCCTGGAGTGCGCACAAAAATATCTGCAGCACATAGGTGAGAGTCATTGCTAGTGTAGAAAAAAATATTTTTTGGAGAAACAAATGAGCCAAGACATCTCCAGACCAGAAGGGCATGGAGATGAGGCTCTTGGACTGCGAGCCAGTATTTGGCTGGTCTGAACCCACTGGCTTCAAGGAAATATGGTCCTGAGATTTCTCCAAAAAGCACCAAGACCTGAGTACAAGTTTTCAAATCATCCACCTGGAGAAGCTTGACAAAGCCATGAAGAAGTTTATTTGGGAGTACCAAGATGCTTGTAGGAGTCTAGCAGGGATGTTAGAAGGATATCGAAGGTGAAAAAAATATTCAACTTACATTGGATGCAGTCTGGTGAATAGGGTACAAGGTGGACGAATCCACACAAGCTGTGAAACAAGGACACTTGGAGGAGCTGCTTTCTGTGTGATCGTTTCACTTCCGCTTGAGGGAGGGGGGATAAAGAGCGGTAACAGAAGGGATGGCAATAGAAACAGAACGGACTAAATGGTAGTGGTGTGGTAATTGGAACTGGTCGTCCGCCCCCACAGTGATGAGGGTAGGTGATGGATTGGGTGGGAGGACTGTAGAAAGGGAATGGGCCAGTAGATGCTGTTTGGGAGAGGGAGACTCCACAGAATTGTCAGTGTCTCATTTATGCTTGAGTTCTATGAGACATTCAGAAGGTGAAAAATGGGTGATGATGAGATTCAGTAATGGATGTTTTGTTCCATCCCAGATAAGAGCAGTTGAGGGCACATCTAAGGAATCAGTCAAAGAAACTGCATTGTCAGAGTGCTTGTCACAAGGGAATGACTTCTCCTGGATAGTGTTAGTGGGCGAGGAACCGACTGGAGAGCCAGTAGTTTCACAGGATACAAAGCTGTTTGTGGGACTCAGAATGGGCTTCAACATTCAATATTAGCCACAAGTACCCACAAACTAACCAGGGGAACATACAGCAAGAGGGGAAGACCTGGAATGTAGCAGAGTTATGATAACTTCCAATGCCTGACATATATTAGCAAATGAAACATTTATGGTAGAGGATATTGCTTACTTCCAGAAGATGTTGGGCATAGAATATGCTACTAAGTGAATTTCCCATGGTTTCATTTGCTTGAGAGGATTGGTATGAATGGAGATGGTTTCAATCCTTTTAATGCTGCAAACACAATACAGCTAGCTTTGGCAATCATTGAAATTTGATGAACGTACCATATTGCAGTAGATGGTTGGTGAGCAGTTGGTGAGTGGGTTGAGACATACACATAGCAATCGCCTATGGTGATGGTGCCCAAGTAGCTATGATAATAATCAATGAGCTAAGAATGGTAATTACCCCTGGATAGCATACCAAAAATAATAAGACTTCAAGTCGTCATCCTACAAGGGGAATAAGCAAGGTGGATACGGTCATTGGAGATGAAAGGGATTGTACCTGGTCATCAATGGCTGAATTTTTCTTTTATGATAGAAGGTACGTGTTGGTGTTGCAATTGTTACGGTTGCAATCCATGGATCAGCATGATCTATAACTTAACCAAGTCAAATACCACTACCAAGGTGTATTGTAGGCATTTATATGCACTTGTACTAATTATCAGTATGGGATCCATTACTTTATTGCTTTGTTAATACAAGTTAAACAAGACTAATGCTAATGCTAATACATCGTACTGGTACTATGATAATGTTTGAGAGGGAAGGATGAAAAGCAGAAAAGAGAGATCATGTGAAAATTATGATTGTAAATAGTGATCAGTGATTTCAAAGTCAGTTTAGAAGTGCACAGGACTAGTGTACTGTGCTCCTGCACACTTCTAAACTGACTTTGAAATCGCTGATCACTATTTATGATCATAATTTTCACACGATTCCTCTTTTCTGCTTTTCATCCTTCCCAAAACATTTATTGTAGTACTAGTACACATGTATTAGCATTAGTCATACTTAACCTTTTAAATAATAGATCATATCCAACAATCAAGTGTATTATAGCCGTGACAATTAGTACAGGTACCACTATAGTACATTCTGCTAGTGGTATTTGACTTGGTTAAGTTATAGATCATGCCGATCCATGGATTTCAACTGCAATAATTGCAACACCAATGCGTACCTTTCTATCACAAAAAAAAAAATCGGCTGTCAATGACTCAGTACAATCCCTTTCATCTCCAATGACCATATCCATCTGCTCATTCCCCTTGTAGGACAACAACTTGAAGTTTTATTATCTTTGGTACGCTATCCAGAGGTAATTACCATTCTTAGCTCATCGATTATTATCATAGCTACTTGGGCACCATTGCCATAGGTGATTACTATGTGTGGGTCTCAACCCACTCACCTGCCCATGCTACTAAGTGAGTATCAATATAAGACACACTACTTGATCCATTGATGGGTAACTATGCTAGCAACCTCCCATTCCAACATTCACTACCAGCCCTATTATCGCCCTCCTGCTGTTCCATGTGTATCTCACATAGCCATATCTCCAACTTTACTTTTATCACCAATAGATTTAGCTGTATCACCTTTTGCAGCACATTCCTATGACCAGTTCTTGTTTCCCTCCCTTTCAGTCACGGATCCCCCTACTTCTTCCCAACATTGCACTCCCCGTCTCGACTTGTGGAAAACAATTAGACATGTAACTTGTGCCACTCATTCCTTGTCTGAAGAGCTTGACAAACTCAAGATTGTGATTTGCGATCACATTGATTGTTGTGTAGAAGAAGCAGTAAAGACTGTGCTAGCCAGAGTAATGGGGTATCCTACCTCCATTGAAAAGGATGAAGATATTTTCATGGCTGAACCTCAGCCCATGGAAATCACCAGAAGTGTATTGGAAACGGTGAGTTGTAGTAGTCACCATCGTCACCATCAGTATTTGATATGCTTGAGGTTACTAGGGAGGCATGTGTACTCTGCTCCATGTGGTTTGTCATGCCATGTGCATGACTCTCAAAGCCAACCCTGTTAAAGCCAACCTGATATCCTTACACAGTTTGTTCTCTTCTTAAAGTTACATTGTTTGTAACATTTTTTTCAGATCTCAAAAATTGCTGCATGCCTGGAGAATGGAAGGACACCAATTCTCAGTAGTTACAAGATCTGTGTTGATATGTACAAGTGGGAGTAGCAAACTCAAACTTCTGAAAGTGTATTACAAGTGGGGTAGTATTGTAATGCCCCAATAGTGATAGTGATAGTGATAACCAATTATCTGAGGTAAGCTTTGCAGGCTCTTTATCTGAGATTGAAATTGGTCATCACTATTTCAGACCAAATGTTTCTCACGTTCACCTTTTCCCACTTTCATCTCTATGCCACTACTACACTACAACAACAAAAAATTAGAATACAACAGTCTATGTAGCCTTGCAGAAATAATACAAGAGTGTATGTTTACGGGTACAATCGTGATCATTGTCAATACCCATATCTGTTTTGCAGGTCAACTACATAAGCCTCTCATTGAGGTAACGAATTCCACACAATATGCCCAAAGCTAAGTCCCTCCATTGGAGCTATCATTGTTACTTTTCTCCCCTTGTTTGTCAGTCAATTTTTCCCCCTGAATGCATGACCTCTCCATCTCTGCTCACTCAACACAAGATTTTCCCCCTTGATGACACTACTGGTCAGCAATATCTACATTGGAATGGTGATTGTGAGCAAAAGGTTGCCGATAAAAATAGCTATGATGTACATCAAACCACTTTCGAGACAGGAGACAATTACACTTGAACCTTCATCATAAAAATGTACAGAACAGGTAATATAGGGTTGCTTGTCAAAATTGACAGGCAGCAAGACAAATGACCCTAGTGAAGTCATGAGGCAGGACAACAGCTTACTTCAAAGGAACTCACTGGCTTCTGGGCTGACTTCCCATATCCCAAGTCTGCTATTGCCAATGCTAGCAAGACAGCTATGGACAGGATCCCACATGAGTGACTCGATAGCACCCTCATGGGCGATGGCAATTGATTGAAATGTAAAGAGAGGCTGATGCCCCACATGTTCATAAAGGTGAATGTTGCCGTCCAATGTGCCAAAAACAAAGGCATTTTCTTCCCCATCAGAGAGCCTAATCCAGGCAAGACAGGATATATAGCCTATGGAAGGCAGGCAGGTTTCCTGGATCATTTCTCTGGTACTGAGATTCCATACCACAACGCAGCTGTCATTCCCTGTAAAAGCCCCTGTAGAGAAATTCACTTGCAGGAAAATGATCATACCTCCACTCAGAAGCATGGAGCTGTGCAGACTAACTGCAAGGGCATTGACGGCCTTGATATGACGTGTTAGAGTAAAATGCAAGTAAAACTAAAGGGACCTGGTCAGAAACAGTACGAGGGTGAGGTAGACCAGCTTACACTGTTATTGCTGGGTTGAGCAGCCATTGAGAAGTGTAGAAACATCACGACAGTGTACTAGTATAAGTATCAGTCACAAACAATTGGAGGGAAACAAAACAGGAAACAAGGACACACATTGTTGGAGGGATCACAGGGTGGGATTGCTATGGCTATGTGAATACCATCATACCCAAACAATAAAATATATATGGTACTTCAATACATTTTGTTAACAATGGCAAATACCCATCATCGGTTGAATAATTATTCATACCAAAAAGAGCCTGCCATAGGAATGGCAGCACACAGGTGGGACATGAGTGGAGTAAATACGCAAGTTGCTCACCCCCACCCCAACTGATTCTTCAAAAACAACCTCAGGAAATCTGAAACAACCCAATTCCCTTCATATTGATCCAATAAGGGTTATCTTTCCCTTGCCTACAAGCACCTTAGTGAGATGAAAAGCAGGTAGAAGATATTGACCTTGTTAAAAACGAGCTCAAGTTGACTGGTCATTTGTCTACCCCACAGTTTACCCATGATTAAATGCTCCTGAGCAAGTTGGTTGATGAACAACTATAATAAAATCAATAGATTAGATGGGGAGCAGATGGAGGTTCCTCAACTTACACACATCTCATCATAGTCGGTGACTGACCATCCAAGTTTATCCTGGAGATTGTAGCCACCACAATTGAGTCTAGAAACTTCACCACGGGGCTTCTGAATCAACACTTTTGATTAAGATGGATTCGCTTGTGGATGGACTTCTACAGGCTGTGGCTGCTATTGCATTGACCCTTGGCAGTTGAAGTGGAAGAAAAAGGCCAATAGTCACATGTAAGTCATTGTCTTTCATCACTTGATAAAGGTTATAATCTATCCATATTTAGTGGTAGCATGTATTCAGATGGCAGCAAGTTTTAGTATCCAATTTGCATGATGGTATTGACAGATATATCCTTCCAACCATGCACCAGGCTCAGAGTTACCACCACACAATCCTCCTCAATGTGCCCTTTCAAAGCTCAGTTGCCAACAAAGGAGGATTGGTGGTTGTGGGTGGAGATGATGGATTTGCTTGGATCTTTGAGTTGCAAACAGGTGTGTTCAAAGAAAAACTGGATCATGGAAATGGTAAGTAAGTCCAACAGTACTGTTATTCTGTCAATGCGTTGGTTACAGCTGGCGATCTTATTACCGCCATTACTGTAAGTTCATTCCATTCTTTCCCCCTTTTTCCATGGGGTTCATTTCCTTCAGGCATATGATGGACTGAACAGGTGTATTTTTGTAACAGGAAGCGCTTTGGATGGTCATAGTAGCATGAAGGTCTGGTGTCAATGCAAGGTGGAGATGCACTACTGCTATGTTTTATTTTCAGCAGTTCTCTAAGTATCTACAGCAACCACATGCACCGCAAGCGATGTTTGATATGCACACCAGCACTTTTAGACAAGCACCATTATTCATGGTAATTTGCATCCTTGTGAACATCTTCATGAGGTATCTCCCACCATCTTTACCTAAAGATGTATCTGCTTTGGCAGAAGGCTTTGGTCATCGTTTGAAGTTCAACAATGAAGATTGTAACAATACACCCAATTTTGTTTCAGTTCTCATCAATCCCAGTACCGATCTAATAGCCAATAATCCTGCATAATGTTACTTTTCTATTTTGCCTTACGATAGTCATATATACATGATTTCATTTGAGTCATTGTGGTATTACTACATGGATGTCTGGGACATTGCAACTCAAAAATGAGCACTTAGGACTAATTACAACACTCTTGTGATTGCAGCAGGTGGAATAATTACCCACTAGTTCAGTGGTATTGTGTCCCTTTTGTGATCAATCATTGTTCACTTACAATTGTGGATAGGTGGTCTGGTACTTTCCAAATCTAGTAAATTATTCATAGGTCAGCTGTCACTACAAATTGATGCATCAAGCATTATCACAACTTCTTCCCAATCCACTTAGTACAACCAGATAACCATGTAGTACATTGTAAGCAGTAGTAAGTTGTGAATACTTAGTACACCATGAGTGAGTTGACTCACCTGCTGACCACTGTCCTGAGCTGATCAGCAGTATGCATAGGATGTCCGCCACAAACGTAAATGACACTTCTACCAGTGCGTATGGGCAATCCATTCAATCAGCCAGCTACTCACCCTACTTGACCATTTTCTAGGTTCCAACACATGTGCTCTGATGGACCACATGGATGCATGGAAACATATCATGGACTTCTCATGTGGCAAGATCAAAATCCCTGTGCTTGACACAGCCCTTCAGGGCCTTGGCTCTTACAACTATGACGTGTGGAGACCTTTGCTGAGAACTCTTGAGGGCTTTCAAGAAGAAGAAGACATGCTTGGGGCCACGGTGGCAGTGGAAGATGCAATGAAAAGTCATGGACTCTCATTCTCTTCAGTTCCCAGTGAGTTGGAGCATTCTTGCAAATTTTGTGATCACTTATTTCAATAGAATCATTGAATAAATGTCAGAGAAGCTCAACACAGGACTCATCGGCATGTAAACATTCCAAGGTGACTTCTCTGTATATTAACAGATACTCCATGATTCATATGAACATGTTTAGGTATCTTGCTATGTAGACTTGGAAGCCCAAGTCAGCAACAATGATGATGATGACAAGGATTTTATTTCCAACCAGGGTGGTAAGTAACTTTCATTTGACCTTTCGACCTTGAATATCTATCTTGGTTCTCAGACGAGTTCATTGTCCCCAACAGCAATGGTGAATCATCCACATCCACTTCTTAGTCATTAACACAGTCCACCCTCAAAACTACCTTGAAGTTTGATGAAATCATTAATGGTATTGCATGGAGATATGTCCATGTCATACAAGACGAAGACAGTTCCATTCATCAAGTTGATGAAGAGATATGGGAAGCCATCCACAAGTGGACTAGCGGTGGCCCTGATGGTAACTTCAACCGGCTCATTGAGTTGATCGACATCAACTACAACAAGCATACAGGAATTGAATACTGGGAGGACCTGGTATCGACCTTGGCACACAAGCCCAACTTGGACAAACGCAAAGTTATCTTTACTTCCATTTCCATGGAGGAGCATTGGCACAGGATTGCCGCCTTCCAACCCAACGCTGTGCAGCCAGACCCTCCTCATCTCCCCAAGTCAGCAGGAGAAGAAATACCCAACAACGTACAACTGGATCAGCCCCATCCCTCCCAAGCATCAATCGGAGAGGAAGAATTTTGTTTAGAAAAGATGTGGTGGATTAGAATCGTTCCAGGCATGTACATACAGTTGGTATTAACTTAGTGTTGATCTCCTTTACAGCATCCTTGGTTGAGTACATTGCAGATGCTTGGAACAGAGTACAGCAGATGCAAGCATCCCCAGTACCCTATCTTCCCGCTCGTGTCACATTGTGGGCTCCAGATCCACATACTTTCCTTCGAGCGCGCCCTTCTTCCCATGCTGGTTGTGTTCGAAGCTGGGTACAAGTTCCCCCTGAGGAACATGTCCTGCCCACAGATATATTTGACATGACCCCCCACCAATGCCTGGCATGGTGTACTATCACTAAAAGTGGTAGGTACAAGGGAGACCTGGGCCTCATCATGTCATATGGAGATAAGCTTGACATCTTGGTAGCATCCTGGGAGCTGGGGGCATCTTTGAAGAAATCTGGCAACAGGGTTGCCCTTGACTTTCATGCATGGAAAATGTTCTCTCCTCAAATGCACCAGCCGTTCAAACATTCTTTGCAACATGGCCAAGATTGCTATCTATACAGCCACCACACGTACATTGCTGGGCTCCTGCTGATGTGATTGCTGCCTCAAAACATCCATGTGCTCGAGACTCCACCATCTCCTCATCAGATGTGGTGGCACATTCAGTCGCAGATCAATCCTATCTTCGTGAACCACATGCTGAAGGATCATAACTGGCTGTTCTGGAAGACTGGTGACCAGATAATCATTAATGACTCTGCTCACCCAGACACTCGTGGGGTGCTTCGTTCAATTGATCTCAAAAGCAGCTTGGCAATGAGACATTGGACAGGTTGGAAAAATTTGCAGTGTTGCTTGCAGACTTGGAGCGATCTATCTCAATCAGAGACACCTTGCATTCATCGCTGATAGTCATAGCAATGTGCTAAACATCCATCACCAGGATATAGGCAAGTTCGGCATGGTCATCGATGTTGACCCGATAACTCATGAGGTGACACTCATTGATAATACCAATGCACCAGTACGTTCCCCATTGATGCTTTTGTCCTCATCTTCACATTACTCGCCTAGATCCTTACACCCCCTTACCTCCTGGAATCCTTCATCCCCGACCTGCCACTCCCCAGACCCTCCATCCCTGCTACAGAAAGATTGACCAATGATATTCTGATTGGTGACACCGTTATTTATCCCTCAGCAACTGGTACCCTGATATGTGGCATGGTGGAGTCTCACCATCACGGTATGCTTCAACTGCATGTTACCCATAAAAGACACTTCTGCACCATCACCATGCCATCAACATCAGTAACATTGCATGTCCCTCCAGTCGGCCTGACTTTCACTCCAGAACGAGGCTATAACATAAAGCAAGGGGACATTATTGTGGTAGTGTGCAGCAATTCAAGGGGTAGGAAGGGCATTGTTCAGGAAGTTTGCCTGCATGAGAAGTCGTTGCAGGCTATTGACTTGTTTATGTTAGTGCGTCTTGGGGTACATTTAATTCACTCACAAGTTCACTCATGGTTATACTAGCATTCTTTCTCAGTGCCAATTGAATTCACTGTGCATGGTAACTTGGTGTCAGAATGTGACGAAAGTCATCGCTATCATAACAAGGAGGTCATTATTATTAAAGAGGAGCTTAAAGGATGGCAAGAAACAATTCTGGCCATCAGGGAAAACACAAATACCTGTGTGGTTGCTCCTGGAAATAGACCTCAAGTAGTCTGTGACAAGGATCATGTCATAGTGAGGTAAGATTCTAATTCATTAATGTGTCTGTGTTTTGACACGCAGGGTAGGGGGGATGGCACAACTCTTGCAGGAAGAGTATTAAGCCTGAGTGAAGTATCAGAAATTATGACCGCCTTCCAGCGTGGTCATATCAAAAACACAGTCACCAGGTCTAAAACACTGCCCCCAACTCCATCTCACAGATCCCCCTTCCAGCCCGTGGGTGGTTGATGTGGACAACATTGCCATGCACTCAGAGCTGAGCGCCCCCTTAACATGTTGTTTTCTCACCCTCACCCACTCTAAACTAATGGCTTTCAGAGCATGATTTTATACTTGATCCAATCATAAAAATCCAGCTTCAGGGGTACCATGCCTCATTCAAGATTCAAGGTTGGCAGGGTAGCTATGATGGTTGTGTGATGAAAACCAAAGTCCTGGATCCTTTGCAGTCGGCCACAGGCAGGCAAGTACCACAAGGTCATCTCGCCATACAAGTAACATCTCACATGAGGGGTGCCGTGCTTCTTCGGCTGAACATTCCGAAGAAATGTTTGGAACAGTACACCCCCTGCAAGAAGAACACACTCTGTATGGTTATATGGTGCAGAGAGGGAGCTGCATGCATATCCATTGGTACAGTGCTTCAGGTTAAAGCATCCTCAACCTCATTAAGACTAGTTATGGTGGCAAATTTGGATGGTTCTCTACCAAGTGAGAAACAGCTGCCCTGGGAACAGGTAATTCATGTAGAGCTCGCACCATAGGCTACCACTCTACCACTAGTAGACATTATTATCATTATTTTCTAATCTAAACTGATCGGACATCAGGAGGAATTACCAATATGACTAATACTACCATAATCTGCTGGCAGAGATTCATTTCTGAGTTTGAAATCAGCCATCACTATTTCAGCTCCAATTTTTCTCATGTTGGTTTCTCTCTTCCTTCGTTGATCGACTAACCCACTACTAATACACTAGTAATAAACTCGCTGTACTCTTTAACGTAGTAAATGTAGGGAACAAAATACAATAGGTTACTGTGGTGATTCCCATTGCACAAGAAACAAAAGATCAATGTTACGGTAGGGTTCATCTACTCCGTCACTGAACAAAAAGTAGTAACTAATTAGGTATCAATAGATACACTTGCTGCTCTTCAGCAGGTGTGTTCAATGACAATTAAGGGTAGTATGATAAATGCCTTCATCCTACCGCATTGCTCATTTCTCATTTGCAAGCATCCCCATGTCTAGTCCTACAAACACCACTCCCAACAACCTCAATGTTCCTAGACTGTCAATATCCAACACATTTCACAAAATTGCAGCACTCACCCAGACAGATGGTGAGGATCATGGCCTACCAGAATCCCCTCCCTGCTCTAGATTGCCAGATGCATTGCAAACCCTTGCATCATTTACACAAATGGTATGTTATATCCAAGCTGTGATTCTGGTCTAAAGGATGATATAGGTGGGGGAGTTCACAAGACACAATGCTGCATGGGCAATCAACACAGCTATCCAGTGTGCGCCTCTTCTCCAAGCCCACCATGAAAATGTCAAAGCTCAGGTAGCATCCACCAACCCAATTCAAGTACCATCATATTCTCCATACCCATGCTTCCAATCCTTGAGAAGAAGCCAGGAAGTTGCTCCCTCCCCTCAAACTCAAATCGTTGAAGGGAATAGCGCTGCTACACCCCCACCCACATCTGACTCTGATTCACCCCATTCACCCCCTCCAGTCAGTCCCCCTCAAGTGCCCACCCATTTTTTACAAGTGGTAAGTCAGATGTGTTCTGTCTTTTTGATCATTTCTTGATCACCCTGTAGACAGAGACAGGCATCAGGATTGATGCTATATCCAATTTGCTGATCACCACATCCCAACCAAGATCCTGTGGTCAATGCAAAATTTGTGAAGAATACTTGCGAACACACAGCAGCCATTCCTCAAGTCTCACAACAGGTCTGTTTTTCTTTTTTTCTTTTGGTTCTACTGTTTAAAAAAAACATTACATATTCAGTGATGTCCCATATGACTTGCCATCAAGAGGGGGTGACATCTGCATATCCCTCGAGGAGTGAAGATGAAGAAATGGCCATTGAACACTTGACTGATGGCTCAGTCACACCGGCACCCTCCTTTGCTCCCTCTGCTCCCACAGTACCGGCAACACTTGGTCATCCCACACAACACCCCATGTTGAGTGAACCACACCAATTCACCACACAGCAGCCCATGCAAATAGATATTGACAACTTTACACTGCTTACATCACCTCTCCTCCCCACCTCTCCTGATTCAGTCCCAGCCTCACCCCTTCCCCCCATCTCATCTACCATGGCAACCCAAGAACCTCCCCTCACTCTGGTGATGGCAACTCCCCCTCAACCTTTACCTATGCTGGCTCCCCTCAACAGTGTTATCCAACAGATGGTCACAGAACGTTTGAATCTCACTTCCACAGACTTCATTGAGGCCACCGTCCACAGCTTGGTAGATGCCTGCATCCCTTGGCTAGAGGAATTCATTGAAGCAAAGATTGGGGCCATCACCTCTGGTGTGTGCGTCCTGCAGAAGGACATGGGTGAAGATGGTTGGGATGGTGATGATGAAATGTTACAGGAAGGAGCATCCTTTCCCTTGTCAAAAGGGAAGAAAAAGCCCAGTCCTCGCAGCCTTGCAAATCATTTGCATGTATGTAGCATTTCCTTTGGTTGTATTTCTTTTAACCACTACCTTGTCCAGACCACTTTCAGAAAATACCTATCAGAGAAGGGTGTAATGGAGACTCGGAATATCAAGCTTAAAATGCTTCTGCAGGTCCCTGCCACCCAATTGCAAGCATTTGTTCGAGATGGCACATCACTGCCAACAATCAACCAAGTCACTCTCAATTGGAGCATGTCCTTGAAATCATCTCCATGGAATAAGGAAATGATATGCCTACTAGCCCACAATTTCCATGAGAAGGTCAAGACGGGATCTTATCCAACTGTGGTCTACAATGCTGAATCCATGGGCATTAGTGCCCTCAAACACATGTGTTGGCAAAAGCTAAGCCGCACCCACCAAGGCTGTCATCATCAAATCACCATGGCTACCTACCCCAAAGAGCAGTGGCAGCTTGCCATATCACAAGAGATGACAAGGCAATTCACTTAACAAAAGAAAGTGAGGCTAAATGCATGGAAGCACACTGTAAGTCCCTGAATGCAGGCTGTGTAGACATTCACCTACTTCTCCATATCTAGATGTTTGCTAGACAGCAAAAAATCACTCAAGAGAACCAACCCTGAGCCCCTGAGCAATGGGATGAAATCCTCAGAATCATCCATGGTCTTAGCCTGGATGCCATGAGTGGGGACAAAACAGACACACCTCCTGGCATGTACCCAAATTTCGTAAGGTGGATCGGAATACCATGGCACAGCCCTTGCATTTCTGAATTACTGCAAAATGTCGACTCTTACAAACCTTCATGCAGATAAGAAAACTTGAAAACTCACATAGGGAACATGCTGTTCCATCGCTACTATGAAGCATGCAACAATTCTGAGTCAAGTCCTGTTCCCAATCTTCCATGGAACTGGTATGCAGATAGCTGGTTTAAAGGCCTAACTGCAGGCCAACATGTGGTCCTCTCTATGCACGATGACTTCCCAGTACCGGTTTTGGTATGAGTATTCCACTAACTAAAATTATCTTACTGATTATAGCCAGGTTCCTTATGGAACCCCTAGTGCCTGCTGAGCGGTCCACTGGGCGGCCCACTCAGTGGACCCCCTATATGTTCTCCATACATAATCAAAATAAGATGCTCTCTACATTTTATGTAACTATTTAGGATAAGTCTTGCCATAGCGTGATCATAACATAGTTAGTATATGTAATCATCACTATATACACCATAAATCTCCTATAAAATACAAAAAACACACTATTCTAGCATATTTATTGCATCCACAATGGCTTTAGAGATGTACCCAGACATGATATATGCATACCAACACATTTCCAACACTTGTACAGTGATTCATAGATACAAAATGTTGAAAATGCGAAAATTTAACTAAAGGTGCTTATAGATATACAAAGATAAAGTGGTAAATTAGGTATATTTTCGCATTTTCGACATTTTGTATCTATGAATCACTGTACAAGTGTTGGAAATGTGTTTGTATGCATATATCATGTCTGGGTACATCTCTAAAGCTATTGTGGATGCAATAAATATGCTAGAATAGTGTGTTTTTTGTATTTTATAGGAGATTTATGGTGTATCTGCTCAGGAACAGCAGTATTACTGATATCCATGAGATATTTGTATGCTCAGTATGATCTACAGGGTGTGGAACACTCAACTTACTAGTCAGAATACTCCAATATGCATTGTGGAAGCCACAAAGCATATGTTTTACAAAGTCTCCTAAGTTCAATAACATTTCCCACACTTTCTATATGTTTATTTCGCTTTCCATGGCTTCAATTCTTGCTTAATGACCTCTAGAAATTTGTGGTGGATGGCCCCAATGATATATAATGTATGTAGATGATTGCCCTGACAATATATTTAATGTGCTATTTTATATGCCTTCCATCACCAAAAAAGTGAAAAATGCATTTTCAAAGTAATTGAGAGGTGTTTATGATGGTCCTCTGTGGTAGAAAAAATGGTATTAAATGTAGGAACATGCTCAAAACCCCAGAACACTCAGAAAGGCCATCAATGCAGCTATCCTGAGCATCAGGAGATCAGAAGAAGATTATACAATAACATAATAACCCATTGTTCTATCTACTTGTGCTTCTGATATGTTATGGCTATATATAGAGGGTACCTCTCAATGTACTTTACAAGTACATATGTGTAGGGGTTCAAAAATGCGAATATGTTTTCTGTTTTTACCCCTATTTTTGTTTGGATCTTGTAAGGACATTAAGGGCCATATTCAAGTGGTGGAGACATTATATATGACACATATATTGTGTACATGTACATATGGATATGTATATATAGGGGAAAAGCCAGGGATTAAATGGAAAAACATAT
>JBBPUI010000695.1:0-16655 GCA_038094615.1 Heimioporus aff. retisporus
GCATCGGCGCTGTGGGACGGTGCATGGGGGGGCCTTACCTTGATCACCTTGGCGAGCTTGACGGGCGCTTTTGATGTATCCTGGAACGGTGAGTGAGCATGATCTGACGCAGAGGAGGGCGGTACTACGACGGGGGGAAACGTACCATTTATTTTTTTTTGGTGACGAGGGGGAAATGGGGGTGAATACGCGAGCAAACGGTTGTGTGGATCGTTTGTGTGGCTCTAGGAATAAGATTAAGGTTTAGATGTGCTAAACTCCGCCGGCTAGTTCCGACAGGCGGTTGCGACCAAGACGATGACGCGCACGACACTGCTGCTTCATGACACACCGAAAGCACTTAAGAAACAAAACGGGTATCCTGTTTACATTCACGAGGTCACGGAAAAAAAAGGTAGAATAAAAGGAAGAAGACGTGACAATATCCGACGTAATTAACTGGAACCGTAATACAAATCTAATCATAAATTTACAGCTGCACCAAACACGAGACGAAACAAACAGATAGCATGCACGTACGAAAACATAATCAAAAACAAACTAAAGATCTTTTCAAGGAGTAAAATCATAGCGTTTGCTAACAAGTCACGGTGGCATGGCGTTCATGGACTGCATATCAACCGAAAAGTCACTCTTCGACTGTGACAGTACGTCGGGGTGTCGTCGCCCTCTGGCGAACTCGGGCATCGGCGTACGCGCTCGGTGCTGTAAAGATGGCTTCCGCAAAGGCAAATGCGACGCATACGGCGGCAATTAGCATCCGCCACTGAGGTCCAATAACATCTATGCCTTCGATTGTGGCATCGAGCGCTTTGTACGGGTACCCATACTGACAAGCGAGGCGCAAGATGGACGACGAGAGTGGGTCAAGAGGAACCACGCGGGAAACACGTGTGGGAGAGGCGTTCGCAGGGTTGAACGAGATGACGTAGCCAAAGATGGCAGGAATAATCAGTGTTGGTACAGACCAATGGAGGAGAACGCTCCAAAACGCAGAGGTCTGGAATGTCACGAGGGGAGGGTAAGGGATCAAGAGCTGCCAATTACCGCTGTAAATGACTCGCGGTAAATTGATCTAACATCAAGTCAGTTGACGACCTAAAGAAACAAAAGTAGAGGACCATACCACCAAAAAATTCCAAGGAATAACTTGATACAAAATATAGAGCAGTTCGAACAGAATAGTTATGAGCGAGATGTTGAGGGAATTAGAAAGTATCTAGTGCCAACAGAACTTAGTGACACGCCTAAATATAATCAAAATCAACGTACAGATCTGGAGGCTAGCAGATACACGCGAGCATGCTGCTGGGCACCCGTCTGCAGGGTCTTGAACGTTGTGTCAGCGAGCTCGAGGGTCGGCTTCGGAATGCTGCGCAGAATGCTACGTGGAGTGGACGTGAACAAGACGGTGCGCTCCTTTTGTGGGGTGTATGCGGGTGGTTCCGGGGAATCCTCTTCTTCGGAGGGAGAGGCTAGAGCCTTTGGGAGCATCATCGACACCTCTCGAGCCTCTGGTACAGGGGTGAATTCTGGCGGAGATTTCCGACGCATCGATCGCATGGAAGGTGGGCTGGTGTGTTTCTTCTCAGATATCCCCTCTGTCGATTCGGAGGCAGGAGAGGCAGCTCTGTGTGCAATGAGCTAAAGGAGTGGATAGGGGTGAAGGCAAACATACGTATGAACGAATTGCGCCATAATCCTTTTGCGTCTGGGATAGAGCCCGGTAAAAGCAGGGTCGTCCTCGAGTACGACTTGATTGCTATCCAAGTGTTTACGAATACGCTTTTGGAGATCCTCCTTGGTTCCAAAATCACTGATGTGGAGAGCCATCGCAATCTCCCTCAGCTCGGCTTTCTTCTTAGGCTGCAGAGAACCAGAGTACACGACTGTAGTCATCGTGTAACCAATTCGACGATGTGGTGGTTGTACGAAGGGTAAGTATGTATATGAGCTCAATCAACAATCAACAAAAATCGCGAAGACACGTAATCACGTGATGATACGCTCCACCCCCGCACGGACCCTGTGCACCTGTTACCGGGGTCTTGTGACGACCTTCATCCCGGCCGCCATGCGAGTCTAACGAGCGATGCTCTCCTTTCCCAGACAGCCACGAGCGCTCTTTACTTTGCAACCGGGCAGGGCACAATCCGCAGCATGCGCTCAATTGTTTTCCCTTTTCTTTTGCTTGCTGGTCAAGGTCAGCCTTTCCCCCCGACACTAGCCCGCCACTTACCTACCCTCCCGTAGCCCTTACGTTGACGATCGATGTCGGTGGCAGCCTTGGCAACGTGTCTGCCAGCGACTTTCTCAATGTCACCGACACATATCTTTTGGCCGACGTGAGTGCCAAGTCCTTTCTAGCTGACTGACCCATGAATCTTCCATCTACAGTGTCAGATCCCGTGCAGCGATGCAAACTCGGTGATCAATGCAAGTGCTTACGAGTTTATAGCTGTGCTGTCCAGCGCTCACCTCTTTTCAGAACTGCGGCACCGACGACCAGTGTCTCTGTGACACGACTACTATCACCGCGATTACGAGCTGCCAGCAATGCATGTTCAACGATCTCGTCGCTAAATTCGCTACAAGCACGGATCCCCGGGCGGGTTCTGCGCCCGCTCTTACAGGCAAGGTCCCATTCAGTTTTTGCCATCACCCATACTGATGCATCGCAAAGCCTATGCGACTGCATGTTCCGGTGTCAGCATCAGCGTTCCGACATCCCTTGTCACGTTGTCAACCCCACCGGGCTGGGATGGTCCATATGAAGTCGTTCTTACCCTCCCGGAAACCGTGTTTACTGTGGCTGCAGCCACTCTTTTGGGCGGGGGTGCTCTGCTCCTTTTGTCGAACGTCTAGGCAGAGACTGTAACCAGAGGATATATTTTAGAAGCTATAATTAGCGGGCATGGTAAATCGTGGCTGTGTAGCTTTGTTTTGTACTTGTTCTTTCTTCTTTATATTTTTATTCTTATGCACAATGCCTGCTCCCCGTTTGTTGCTTCGCGTGGGTCAAGTTCCCTAGCGAACGCTACCTCTTCTCGCAACTCCAGCTTTCTTGCTATTCGAAACTACTTCAAAAATCTATCCAATCCTACCGTACATGCGCCTCGTCCGCGTTCTGCTCGGCACTTTTCCTCCTCCGTCGCAAGTCACGCTGCAAGTGTTGCACGGCTCAAACCATCCCAGTATGAACTTCCCACAGACGTGTACTTTTCTGACAATTCCCCTCTCGCCCCATCTACCCGATTTAATTGGAGACTGCGAGCCACGTCGCGTTGCAACCGGAAGCACGATACGCCGGTTAAGCGAGACGGCACCAGAGTTTACACGAAGCGCGTCGTTCCCCCATACACTCAAGTTCAGCCAGGGGAGACATTATACGAGGAGATCCAAGCTTACCTTGATCAGTGCGTTTGTCGACATAAATCCGTGTCACTGCAAACTGAACTACCATAGTTTTCTACCCCTATTAGACGCTGAGCAAGCAGAAGAAGAGACGGTACTTCGCGACCGTCTGTCAAGCTGGTCGCTTTCTCGTTTACGAGAGGAAGGGTACACGATAACAGACCTATATGCGTTTTGGGTGGAGGCGCCTCAGTTTCGAAGACCCATCGCATGCTTCTCTCTGGGTCCAGGCATAGTTCTGCCAGAACATAGATTCGAGTACGTGCTTATTCCGCACAAAAGATTTCGACTGATATACCTTTGCACAAGAAATGGCACCCAGGTCCTCCTTTCGCGCATTGATCCCCTTCGAGAAGTACCTTTGCGCGGTACCGTGATGGCGAGCAACGCCACCCAGCTTCGCGTCGTGTTCGATCAAAAGTTTGATATCGGTGACGGTCTCTGGCGTCTTGATGTCGGGCGGTCCAACATCGTATTCGAACGGATGCGTGCCGCGGTCTTGCACTTTCACCATCATCCTGCGGTATTGGAGGCCGATCAAACCCCCGACAGGCAATTCGTCGCCCAAGGCACTCACCTCCGTGAGGTGCTGCTTCGCTCGTTTTCTCCGGGGGCAGCCTCTCTGCACCAGCCGCTGCAAGCTCCGGATGAAGTCGACTATGTCTCTCACGAAACATTGGAGCATCAGAGTCGAGACGAGCATGAACATGGTGGCGCATTCAAGGACGACATGAGAATTCAGAGCTGGGTGCGCCGATACGCACAGCCAAATCCAATCATCATCGACGGTGACCCCATATTGAATGGTTTGAATGCCACCCAGATCCGCGCTGTCGCCATGATGATTGGGGAGCGAATTTCCCTTATTCAGGGCGTAAGTGCACCGCTCCTACGATGTTCGATGAGATCCGATTGACCTCTGCATCCTAGCCTCCTGGAACAGGAAAGACAAAAACTATTATCGAGGCTGTCAGGCTTCTCAAGGTGCGCTGCACGAACAGATGGTCTTGGCTATTTTTGTAAATCACATGAATAATTTAGGCACACTTTGAAGTACATCATCCGATCCTTGTCTGTGCGTATACCAATGTGGCCGTGGACAACCTTGTGGAAGGTTTTGCGGAAGCTGGCCTGAAGCCTTTGCGTGTCGGCTTCCGTGGTAAGATCAAAGACAGTCTTACAGAACACACGCTCGATTATAAGCTTGATCAACATCCCCTCAAAGGGAAGGTGGATAAGCTCCTCGAAGAAAAGAAGGCCACGGAGAAAAAGTTGTTGGACTTGACCGCGAGGATCGAGGCTGTGCAAAAGGCCCCAACTGCGCGTGCCGCAGGGCGCCTTGACAGGATGCGGTCGGCCTTGCTTATGCAAGAACGCCAATCGATGGCAATAGCAGCCAAGCTATACGCCATTCACCAGGAGATGCTGCGAGACATCACCGCAGATGCGGATGTCGTACGTGCATATTTCCAAGTTCTTTTGTTCCATTGTCTGACATCACGCAAGCTTTGTACCACCTGCATCACCTCCGCCAGCGTTGCATTGAATGTGCTTGACTTCCCTGTGGTGTTTCTTGATGAAGCATCGATGTCAACAGAGCCGGCATCCCTTATACCATTAATGAAAGGGGTGCGTGTTTCAGATCTAAGTGTCTGCCGATTTCCGATATGAGCGCTGCAGGCGCAACACGTTGCCCTCGTCGGAGATCACAAACAACTTCCGCCTGTCATCGCGAGCCGCGAAGCACAGCTGAAAGGTTTGGGGACCAGTCTTTTTGAGAGATTGACCGAAGAAGGGGGTAGGTTCTTTTTTTTCTTTCTCTTCATTGATGTTTGTCTCACTTGAGTAACCACGGTTGAAGTGGTGCCGTCAATTATGTTGGATGTTCAGTACCGGATGCATCCGTCCATATCGCAGTTCCCGTCGCTAGAGTTTTACAATCTTTCACTGCGGGACGGGACCGTTGACGCTCACGGGAATATATCCCCAAATCTCCTTCCCCCGCTTTCGAGTCATCTGCCAGTGGATTCATTGACCGGTCATCGGAGATCTTTGGTCTTTCTCGACCATGGGGGCTCTGAGACTGCCAAAGATCGCAGTAGGGTGAATTGGAATGAGGCCCATATCGTCTGTAGTATCGTTGAAGACCTCCTTTTGAAGAATGAGGTTCGTCCACGTCGAAAATCATAACGATGACTAGGCCGTCGCTGACTGATGATTTGACAAAGTATCTGCGTGGGGAAGACATTGGCATTATTGCACCTTACGTCGCGCAGGTCTCGTTGCTGACGCGACTTCTTAACTCCGATGAGAAATATCAGCGGCGGTTCTCTACCACCCTGGGGGACCATCGGAAGCTACAACTACAAAGCATCGATATCAAGACTGTCGATGGGTTCGAGGGTCGGGAAAAGGAGGTGATAATTTTTTCCACCGTACGCAACAATCCGTCGGGACAGATCGGATTTCTCGCGGATAGGCGAAGACTCAACGTCGGCCTCACACGCGCCAAGCGAGGGTTGTTCATTGTAGGGAGTATCAGCACATTAAAAGAGAGCAAGACAACAAAGGCTCAAGTTGACGAGGCCGGGACGGCGCCCATCGCTCGGGAGGGGAGGGGTCTGGGAACCTGGAAAAGATACACGGAATACTTGGTGGAACAGCGGATGGTTCTGCGGCTCAGTGGAGACCGCCTGCATAAAACGCTCTACGGCAACATACCTGCGTTGTTGGGTTCACCTGGTATCCAGGTAGGAGTGTACGACACGCGTTACTTACACTCGTGAGTTTGTTAAGTCATGCAATCTGCGCTGTTCGTAAATGTTCAGCTCCCCTGACTGGACGGTTATGATACAAGTACCCGCAATAACGATGGGAACAACCGTTGAGGCTGGAACAACCCTACTCGTGGACAAAAAGACAAATGTGCACGTAACTGACGCCTCCGGGAGTGCCACGCTTGGCGCACCCTCGATAAATGACAGGTGCTCGGGTGACTGACGAGCCGGTCTGCACTGTTTCAAAAAAAAAAAAAAAACAGACAAACAAACAGATGACATGACCGTATTGTTTTGTTTTCTGCGGATGCCTGTGGAGGCTATGCAACTATCGGCAAGGACTCGAACGGCAAAGGCGCGACCTGAACCTAATTGCGTGTCATGGGCATGGGAAGTCCCGATGTCATGGACCGCATAGTGGGGAAATAAAGTCGACGCTGCAAGTGCTCGAAGATGATAAACGAACACAAAAGACGTGGAGAGTGATTCGGGCGTGGTGAAACAAGCACCACCGCTCCGATTTGCACGCGTGTCGGAGGTGGGCTGAATGTCTTGCATTTTTATTCAGACGTCAAAAAGATAGCCCTGAAAATTTAGACGGACAAAGCGGATCCAGATGCTGCTTGCTTTCTCTGCCCTGGTGTATCGGAATGGTAATCGATATATACATGCCGTTTGGGCGCGAAGTCCTCGGGCGTTCGTTGCCGGGTGGGTGAGAAGATCCTCCGATTGAGGGATCTTCTGTGGACGCTCGAAGTTCCAATCGGAAATATATCAAACAAGACTTCCATGCTGTCTTTTGGAGGCCTTCTCTTCCGTGTGGGTGTGCGGGCTGCGGGTTGGCAGGATAAATGTTTTGGGCGGTCCGTCCGAGAATCGCTCGCTTGCCGAGCTCATTTGGCTTGTTTTACGTACGTACATGACACTCATCCGCCACGTGGCACTGCTCTCACCAGCCCCGCTTGGCGACTCATAACGCGTTTTGACAGTGTGAATTTCCGTGTCACCTGCCTTGCATTTTCCTGTGTGTGACGAGATGCATTACCGTCATGCCTCCGCTCTCCCTACATTCAAAAGGCTCTTGCGGAATGCAGCTTTCTCCCTTCCCCTCAAAGTACTTGCGACCAGGTACAGGATCCCACCTTCTCTCATCCATCACTTGCTGTCTTAATTTACCACAAATCGGTACAAGCATCCTCTTCTTCGTCCGCTCACGAATCCTTCCGCTGCAAATCGCCCTGTTGCAACTCTATTGCTTGACGACCACCAACAAATGTCTCTCCCTCCGGACTCAAATACCTCCTCCGCGTCCAGCACCGACCATCCCTGCGACGCCCACCCGATGACACCCACCGCTTCCTTCTTTGAGCCCACCCTCGGCCAGGACACGCCTGCTCGCGATCGCGTGATGTGTGCAGCGTCCCAGCTCGCCGCCCGCTGGTCCAGCCTCGCCCCGCCACCCTCAGAACCCCCGCACGGCTTTGCTCCGTCCCGAGCCGGTGAACGTACGACACCTTCCGCAACAGGCATCGGGTCGTTTTCCAGCAACCTTGTCGTCCCTACCCAACCGTACGGCCGTGTCGGATCGCCCTTTGATCTGTCGCGTCCCTCCCCGATCCAGAGCAACGGTCACCATGTCCACTCTGCTTCCTACGCGGCCTTTCTCCTTACGCATTCACGCGTCGTAAAGGTCAGTGGGTTTCTCCCGTCGACTCTACGCGCTCATGCAGATCGTGATACGTCAAGGTCCGGAGGGACCCGAATGCAACGTTTCTGACCCTTCGGTCAATTTTTGATTTTCTTGGGGAGATTGTACGTCACTTGTTTTTTTTTTTTTCGCCACCCGTCCCGAGTTTGTAAACTGATTGGCTCAAAGAATCAGCCTGACCAACCGTCCGTCGGCTCTCCATTGTCCATGTGGACGCTCAACGACTTGTCTGCGCTCGACGAAGTGTGGATCGTGTTTAAATTGCATCATGATGTAAGACCCGCTTTTGTCGGACCTTTTTTTTTTTTAGCCCGCGACGCGTTGGGCGTGTTAGCGACGTGGGTGACAGGCAACAAATATTGCCGTACCACAGGTTTCAAAAATAAATCCCGAGGGGTGACTCGAGGAGATGAGTCAGCGTTTCGATCTGTCGCAAAGCTGGCTCGTGTCTTTGCTATCCGAACCAGTCTTCGGGGGGTCCTTCTACTCCGATTCCCTTTTTCCTTCTTACCTCGTTTCACAACAATGCAAATTGGAATATTAACGTGTCGTTCTTCCTGTGACAGGCTTGTCTGTTCCTCTCCCTCTCCCTCCCCTCTTTCACGACGTTCCCTGCCCTCGAGACCGACCTAGAGCCCTTTGAAAAGCTCCGTCGCGTCGACGTCTTGTCCAAGGTGGGGTTCCTCCTCCCAGCGCTCCCCTGTGATATTGACGCGCCACTGGCCGCAGCTCCCGCCACTTCCGGTAATACAACCTGAAAGAAAATCGCAGAGGCTTCGCATGTCGATTTCTACGCCTGATCTTCATGATCCCCTTTTCATTGGACAATCTAGCACCAATTCCCAACCTTTGCTTCCTCAGACTGACAAATTCGTGATCTCCACCAACCCGCCCAATCCGAGAACGACGTTCAGAGTAGGGGACTGGATGTGAGTCCCGCAGTTCGATCTTATCTCGCCCGGCCCGGACTCGATATTTCAAAGGGGTCTGGATCGGCCCCTCCCATATTTGTAACACCCTTTTTGTCGAGTTTGTTGCTGACTGGCTTTTTTGATGCGGCCGCAGATGCAACTCTGTCACCTGTGCAGCTCATAACTTTGGGTGAGTGTTCGTTGCAACAGTATTCACGTTCCGCAGCGACTACGTGATTCGTGTTCATTTACATTACATTGTGGGGCTGGTCGCTCTTGATGTTTACCTGGTGCTGTGGTCATCGGATTACTCAGATTACAAATTGCGCCACCCTCCTATTTTTCACGGATGAATCTCTTTTGCTTCCTCTTCATCTGATTATCCGTTTTTCCTTCCCTTGCATAAACATATGGTTCTAACCGACTCGTTCCCTTGCATGATTTTGCATAGGCGCAACCTTGCTTGCCGGGGTTGTGGCTGTCCACGTTCAGAACAAGTCTCGTCCATGAACCACCAAGCTCTCGGCATGTCGTCTGCTCGTCTCCCAACCTCGCCGCGCTTCGCCAATCCCGCTGGTACTCCCTCGTTCTATCCCGGACCTTCAATACCAAACGCCCCTCATTATCCCACCGTACAACCACGGTATCCGCTAGTGGCTCAGTCCGTCCCTAGCGTGAAACCTGCGTCGCCATCTCATCCCCTCCTAACCCCCTCTGGACGTTCCTTTTCGGTGGGAGGCAAGGTGCAAAATATATCCAGCGACCCGGTTGTGCCTTGCATCATGTACTGGCCTGATAATGAACCGTTTCCAGAGCAAGGACAGATACGCCCTGGCAACCTCTCTGGAATGCCGGTAAGTTTAATTAGCAGAGACCGAGGGTCGTTTAACGAGAACACTTTGTATCCTAGCAACCCCCTATCCTGAATACTGGAAATCGTGGACCCATCGAACACCAACCCGGGGATTGGATCTGCCAAAAGTGCAATTATTTGAACTGGAGGCGGCGCAAGGTCTGCCAGACTTGTTACCCATGTGCGCCACTTTTTTTTTGTGTTGCCTCGTCGTGTGCTCACGGGCTCGTCAGATGCTGAGGGTAATGGTGATTCCATCTCGGCTGCAGTGCAGTCCGAGCGGATTAACCTGTTGACGTCCCTTCTTGCTCAAAACCAATTACCACTTCGGAGCACACCCCCCGTCGACGCTCCTCGCCGAAATACGGTGACGCAGTTGCAGCACCATCGCCCACTGGAGACCGTCACACCGCCGGCAAGGTTTAGCCGCTCCCAGATCGACGTTCGGAATCCCGCGCAGTATCCTTCCGAATCTCAGTTCATATACGAGACATCGGGGCCCCATCCGCAAAATTTACCCTCGTTCCCGGGAATGCGAGATTTGGAGGACGCGCTGCCTGCAGGAGAACCGGCTCCACTTTTACCTTCTTTCTTGCAGGATATCGTTAAATCGCCAACTCTATCGCCCACGTCGACGTCTTCTGCGGACTTGTCTGTCGAGGAATACGAGGACATTGCGCCCTCGCCTCGTCCTGGTCGTGATAGGGTTGTGGCTCGAGATGACACTGCCACTAACTTCCATCTCGGTAATATCTGGAGACTCAATGATGAGGAGACGACAAGTATTGCTGGCATCGCCCTGCCCCATCACGAAGATCTCGTTGGTAGCAGGAAGAACAGCCAAGAAATGTTACGCCGTCAGTCGCCTTGATGTAAGCAATCTTTGTGCATCACGCGTCGAGACTTGGAACTCACGGTCGTTCACAGTTTCGTTTGCTTCTTACACAACGACGTGGAATCTGGATCTGCAATCCTTGTTTTCCCGCAAGTTTCTTTGCAGCCTTGCGGAAAAACTTGCTTTAGATTATTGTTATTCGTCGTTTCATCTGGCTCATACATGGACTGCTTGGAGTTATTGGGGATTACATTGTGACACGTTCCTCTCACGTATTGGAACTCTCAGGGTATACTGCATTTTTACATGTTTTATCTTGTTCATTTATGTTATTTTTGGAACGCATACTTACTAGTGTAACTCTCGTAGTACTTGAAATGAACGGTGTTGTCTAGGTATTTGTTGAATGAATTGGAATTGGCTTCAACTTGAGCGCTTCTGCAGGATGGCTATCCACCGGCTGCCAACCCACCCACGCGTTGTTGTTGCCCGCTTCTGCTCGCGCCCTCGTTGCTGCCGGCCAAATCCAAGAGTCCGGACGTGGACAAAGGGACGCACAGGACAGAGAATAGACCGGGCACCCAAGGATGTTGGCCGACCGCGCCAGGATGGCTAGTAGTTGACACAAGCACAGTTCGAGCCACCGTGAGCACCCACGGCCATAGATCGTTCAACGTTCAACCCTATCAAGTGCCGCATCGGCGGTGCCCTTGGGTTGCCTATCAGATATCGGAGGTAATCTATCAAGGCGGTGCATGCGCCGTGCCACGGTGCTGATCGCATGCGTGCAGACCTCGATTTCCAACTCGAAATCTGTTTGGCAGCAGCGACGCCCATCATGAGATGGGCCCGGCCCCAGCCAGCCCAGCGAAGAGATATCCGTGCGTCCCGCATCCTGGTTGAGGTGCGTTTTTTTTTCAGACCTTTCTCTCTCCGCCAGGTTGGTGCGGGCGTGGCGATGGACGACGACGCGTCAGAATAATCGGATGCTGGGCGCAAGTTGGAGCTGGATGGCTGCGACGACGCTGATGGCTGTGGGCGACTGGCTCGTTGGGCGCGCGAAACGCATTCCCCTCCATCTCACGCTCCGCCAAGCGCAAATTCCACCGCGCTCCGGACGTTCGGGCACACCAAAAAAGGCCGATACCCTTGGTTTTGGGCTGTCCCAAGGCGAAGGGTATCGTACACCGGATCTGCGAGCTGTGTGCGATCTCAGTGTCCGGCTGCCTCGTGCTTTCCGTGGATTGCAGGCTCGGGTAGGAGCCGCTGTTCACGGCGGTGATCGAGAGGCTCGTGCCGCAGCAACCTGTCCGGATCAGGAAGAAGTCCGTCATTAATGTCCCTACAGCATTGGCGACGACAAACATGCGTTCCCGCGTACGAACGGCAACCCATGCGAGTACTTGATTCGGAGTACGCTTCCCTTCGCAGACTAAGGAACTAAAACAGAGCATGGCGATTTGGAGCGGCAAGGGTGCTGGTCGTTGCTCTTTGCCTTTGATTTTTGACTAGTACCGTACCTACAGCTTGCTAGTTTGTGAAAGTCACCATGTTCACACCTGTGGGCAGGCAACCCTCAAACCGATTTATTTATTTTCCAGATTTAATTTAATTAATTTTTGGGGGAACAAGCGACGGACGCGTTCAGTGACTACTGAAGTTGTCGAGCTCCGTCATGAATTCCGGCGCTGAGATCGTCGTTCCAGTTCTCCCCGATCCACCCTCAGCCGCCGTCAAGTTTCTCTCCCGCCAGACATCACGGTCAGAATTGGTCGCAGAGTCCGCACTCCTTCGCTCTATCCGAAGTGCCCTGAGGGGTTCTACATCCAATTCAGTCAACGCTGTCTATGCGCCGCTGTACGACGATGGATGTGACTCGTGGGCCGAGCAAGAGTTGGTGTGGAACGATCGCTGTGTGGTGCTCAGTCACGGGGGTGTTATTCAAAGGAAATGGGATTTCACCAGCGAAGATCAGACGATACAATATGCCTGCCTAGGGAGGTTCGCGTACAGCACGAGCACGACGGGTCCTGTTCACGCCAGCGCGCACTACACTTCCAAAGTAAACGAACAGCAGGCAGACTCGTCCACTGAATCCGTCTTCGGACCTTTCAAAGCCATCCAGGAAGAACGACAGAAGAACAAGCACGTTCAGGAGGAAGTTTCGGCGGTGTTTGTGTTTCTCCGCAGCATAGGCAAGGTCTACTTGATCAATGGAACGGACTACACGTTTTCTCTGCCCTTTCTTGTCCGTAGAGCATGGCCGCTCCATCCCCATGGTGTAATGATACAGCGGCTGCTGGATCCCCTGGAAATTGATGACTCGCGTGCCACTGGCGACGCACCGCTTCCCACCACGTTCACCATTACAAATCCGTTCTCGGAGCCTGCTGCTGTTGGTATCACTGCGGGTATAGTGGGTGGCTTTCCTGGTCGACCCACATGCCTTCTCGACGAAGAAGAGAACTATTCCCGGCCTCTCGTCGTCATCCCTGCTGTCGAGGAGGTCATATGGGTGTCTCGGAAGCCGTTTGCCATCGACGACATCCTCATCACGTTCGATTGTGAGCGACGGGAGTTGTCCGTCTGGCGCTATGTTTATCAACCAAATCGACGCTCTTCCCCGACTCGTTTTGATCTTACTCTCAATCTGGACCGCATGGCCCTCGGAAGTGACGGAGAGGGCGACGTCTCTACTACTTCCGCGGAACATGGTAGGATGAAAGCCTCTTTTTGGGCGCAAAAATTGGTGACACACTCCTGCGCGGGCGTACCGTGAGTTTTGTGATATGCTACATGTTCTGTTCTGCTCAGAACGTCGCGTCGTTCGTTAGGCAGGGTTCATCACCTCACATCTCTGCCGCACTCTTTGATCAACGCTTTGATGGTGGTCATGATCATACGCTGCTGGCGATCTGTATGCCCGGTGTCCCAACAGCAGTTTTCCTGCTCACCGTACAGGATACGAACAAGACGGTGACTTGCAGCTATTTGACAGCCATTGATGCCGTATCGGTTGTCGCGGTTGGTGCAACCCGCAAAGAGATATGGGATTTGTTAGCCGTCAGATCGGATGGCTCGTTGACTATTTTCACTCATGGGTTGCAACAACTACCTATCGTACTGGGGTTGGCCCGACCCGGGAATGTTTCACAAAACAATGCACCAGTTCCGGTAACGGACATAACATCTATAAAATCGGCGTGTGTGTCGTCGGTCGCGTTGCTGTCTAGCGAGGGGAAAACTTATCGTGGTAAATTTGACATGCTTCCGCGCGATCGCCTCGTCAACCAAGCGCTACAAGTCCTATCTCTCGTCCTCCCTACAAAAGACGCATTCACCATGCACTTGGAGTTTCTTCGAACGTGGTCACTCCGGAATTTCAGCATCTCTACAAATCTGGAATTTCATGCCTTGTCTTATGCCCTAATGAAGATACTTGATCTCGGACTGTCTTACCCAGTCGGTCGCAACCCCCCAGCCTTAACGGACTGGGAACAATTTCGTTCTCTTAACAGCGTCGTCCGTAATTTTCAGGATGACCCTGCACTTCAACATCTCTCCGTTCCCGCACATCTGAAAAGCAAGCAATTCGCTCTAGTGGCGATAAAATCCAATAAATTACTGGCTCCTGTGCTATACGCACTACATATGCTTGCAGAGGACCTCCGGCTTGTCGTCCACAGGCACGACTCCCTCATGCTACTCGTGCCTTTGGTCTGCCAAATTGCCCACATAATAAGACCGGAGTGGGCAGATTATTGGAAGCGACTTTGTCCCAACATCATGCCTGGCTGGCCATCACCTTCCACCACGCGTGCGTAATGAATGTGCGTCTAGTCAGACCGAGCTGACCTTGTTTTCAGGCGTTGAGATGCTTGACGACCGAATACCAGTTTGGCCTCCAGACATGGCCGCGATATTGTATGGCAGAATAAGTAACCCTGACTGGAGGTTTCCAGCATATGAGACACCGCGTCTAGCTTCCATGTTCGATATTCAACCTTCGTACGCCTTTGGCAAGGTGGAACCATTGAGTTCTCTACAACGTCTCACTACTGCATATCTTTGCCTGTCAGACAGTTCAATACCGTCCGCGCAAAAACGGGCAGAGATGACGGTCGAAGCTCTTGTGCGGATGTGGGGCACGGCAAGAAAGGGTGATTTATTCTTGGACAGCCTGCCTCTCGGCATTGCTGCACCTCTGCGAGAAGCGATTCGAACATGCCAACTTTCTCCTCCTTCTCATTGGCAGTCGGAGCATTACGAGCTTATTGGTCGACGTGACTTAGCTTTTAGCGTTGCCATGGTTCAACCGGTGATCTCGCAACAGGGCATCTACCAATCCGCTGAGACATATATGGTACGGCTTTCGTGCACGGTGATTGTCTTCGACTGACCCTGTGCAGACTTCTCACCATCGAACCACCATAAGCAGTTTGGTGGAACAAGCAAAGGTGGCGAGCGCGGGCGAAGTGGACGCACTGTCTGGTGTGGAACTTGGTCTGAAATCTTTTGCGAGCATACGCTTTGGACAGGATCGTCGCCTTGAAGAGGTAGCACGTATGCTGTGCTCGTCAACGATTCCCTCCGTTCGACTCATTGAGCGGCCAGACTTGAAGTGAGTGGTGGCCAGTCCTCCCTTCCTAAGGAGCATGACGAACGATTTCTGTAGCGAACACGACCAAGGCAAGGAACAACAACATCAAGTCGTACGGATCGCGGAAAGGACGCTGGCGTTACCTTATGGCAGAGCAATGTTTACCTTTGGATCAGTCCTTACAGTTACTCGCGAAGCGTACGCCATTCCGAAGCTCGAATATCAGATCAGGATTCAGCCCTCCAACATCATCACCGGACCTGAACCCGGAAAGATACCTCCTGAATGCACGAATTGGGGAGAATTCCACAATGGAGTGGCCGCGGGCTTACGGATTGCGCCCTGGGCGCGGGGCGTGGAGAGTTCTTGGATTGCTTTCAACAAGCCGTCGGAGCTGACTCCGGAGCACGCAGGATTTTTGTACGGACTAGGGTTGACAGGTCATCTCAAGGAAATGCTAACCTGGCATACGTTTGGTTATCTCACACCAAAACACGATCTAACATCTATTGGCGTCCTTCTTGGTCTCTCTGCCGCAAACGTCGGATCTGGGAACATGCACGTTACGAAATTACTGGCCGTCCATACGCCAGCGTTACTCCCAACGCCGACTGTGGATCTCAATGTCTCTCTTATGACTCAAGCTGCTGGACTTGCCGGCGTCGGGCTTCTCTACCTAGGCACGAAGGATCGGCGCATGGCCGAAGTTTGCCTCAACCAAATCAGTCGCAAGGACCTTGTGCGGCCAGACCTCAGCAATGAGCATAGAGAAGCATACACGTACTCTGCCGCCCTTGCTTTTGGGATGATCATGATCGGAAAAGGTTCCCCCATTCCTGCCGATATGGCGTGTCTACACAGGCTGCGTGTGCTCATTCACGGGGAAACGAAATCCATCAGCCTTAGGCGAAGCCGTCCTACGTTCGACGTCAATATCACGTCTCCTGCTGCATCCATCGCACTGGGCTTGATGTATCTCAAGACGGAGCAAAAGGACGTTGCGGATATTCTTCAACTTCCGAGCACTGTCATTGAACTCAACCGCATTCAACCGAGCTTCCTGGTCATGCGCACGATCGCGAGGTCGCTGATCATGTGGAATTCTATTGGCTCGACCGCAGACTGGTTAATGGCACAAATTCCTGAGCCTATCATGACATCCATGCAGGACCATATTGCAAACAAGCAACGAGCGGATGATGCCATCGAGTTGGCTTACTTCAACATCATTGCCGGCTATTGCTTCGCCGTCGGGTTGAAATACGCCGGTACTGCTCGTCACGAGGCATATATCATGCTATCGAACTACTTTGACTTGTTCAGTCGGTTTGTTGCTACGAGCGGTAAGCTTCTTGATCTATGTTCTCAAAACAGTGCGTAATGTGCACATAGGACCTGCCTTCGATCACAAGATCAAGCGTTCTGCCGTACGGGAGGGTCTCAATCTCATTTCGATTGCACTGTGTATGGTTATGGCGGGCACTGGGGAGATCTCGTGCCTGAGGAGACTTCGGTATGCGTTTGGGATGTATCACCAAGCGTTCCGATATGGCGTGC